>JABFPN010002392.1:0-22536 GCA_022817305.1 Leptoteleia sp. ZL-2020
AACAATTTATTTTACGAATAAATAAATTGAGGTTAACTGTCCTTTATAAAATGAATTCGTATATTTAATGAAATAAAATGCTGTATATTTGACGAAATGCTTCAATGTTGATTTTTATAATCATATTTTACTTTTATTATTTATATTTAATAGTATTAATATTATTGCATGTAATTAGGTACATCATGGATGACTAGTTAGATATAGTAACTAGTTACATATAGTATAAATAACTATATGTCGTGGTTGCATTAACTGGCATAATAAAGTTACAATAACTATTATTAATATAGTAAAATAAACAATATATCATGGTTAAAATAACTATTTTAATATAGTTATGACAACTACGAAATTGAGTTACAGTAACTATATTGTATGGTTAATGTAGGTATATAATATAGTTACAATAACTACATACTATAGTTAGAGACACTGAACCAATATAGTTATTGTAACTACACGCCTTTGTTAAATGAACTATTATATTAGTTAAATTAACCATACAAACCAGAAAATTTTAACTATTAATATTATGGTTATCACGGAAACTAACCATATAGACCTAGTTATCACAACTATTTTTTTTCTGAGTGTAAGAATTACCGTAATAAAAATGAATGAAACATATATGGACATATATGTTTTTTCTTAATCTATATATGGCCATATATGGTTGTACAAAGTCGGCAATAATTGGCAATAATTGATATAATATTCTAGCCCATATATGTTTCATTTTTACTAAAAATTACCGTGTCAATACAGTAAAAAATTCTTATTGGTTCTTTTTTTCCAATGTAGTACACATTGTTACGTTCAATTGTTTATTGCATCAAATAGTTGTCATACGACGGAATGTTTTATTTTGCGTCCTGCCATTAACGCAACGATTATTCAATCGTCGAAGACGGATGATTCAGATGGCAGCCTGAGATGGCAAATGCGACGACAGGTCCTGGACGTTGGTCGGATACTTTGGCGCACTAGTTCAAGCGCGCTTAATGAAATTGTTGTTCTGCTCGCGCCGAAACCCAAAGCGACCACTTGTCGTTCGTTAACGTCAATTTGTTGGCGTTCCAAAACGTCCTCACCCCCACCTCCCGCACGATGCAACCGCATCAGCCGTATCTCTTTACCGACGAGGTTTTACGCTTATCTGCGATCAATTATGCATTTGCTACTCACCCCCCTCCCCCCTGACCCCTCCCCGCCTCATTTCATAACGCTTTTATATAGGAGACGCGCGATGGAAAATTTATTAATACCCCGGAGTGTATAAATTTACTATAAATCAGTATTATCGATTGGTTTCTCGCAATTTGTACAGTTGACGTTTGACATGAAAAAGATGGAAAGATATAACGTGGCGCTCAAGTGGTGTAACGTTATCGTCCGATTTTCAACAATGAACGATATTATTGAAATTGATATATCGGGCGGGAAAGATAATAGGCACCACAAAATCCCAACGTCACGCCGCTAATAAGTGTGACATAACGATAATCGATTTCTATTAGAAACGGAGCGTTAGTTTTTCGTGTTAGATAAGTGACTTGTTTGTTGGTGCTAATATAAGGTTTTGGCTTTTGATACAGCAAACGGATAATGCATTCCATTGCCAAACAATAATTTCGCCCAATGTAGTCGAATTAATAGTACGTGTGATTATGTGTGTGTGTGTGTGTAAGGAAATGTAAAAATCCGAACAATTCCAAGTAAAAATCAATATGTATGTGGCATGTATGTCGCATATATGTGACATGCACATGACATATATGATTTGCAACACATACACGGTCCATGTATGAGAACATATATGGTCCATATATGCAAACATATGTTCCCCATTTACGTGACATATATGCTATACGATGTAAAGATCAACATATATATTGTATATATAAATGTTTACCACGTATATATACATATTTGGGCCAAATTTCCTTTTGTCTTTATACACGCTTCGTTATGCATATTAGACGCTTGGCCGAAGGACGGCCGAATATAAATAACTCTGTATGAAATTTATATTAACTAATTTCGACCGGCAAAGCCATCTCGGAAAATCCGGACTCGGATCCTGAGAATTGTTCCGTCATCGGTTCTGAGCTGTCCATTAGTCCGATGGACCGTACGCTATTCATCCATTCAACACTCTGAATCACTTCGGTAGAAGGAGGAGGAGGAGGAGGAGGAGGAGGAGGAGGAGGAGGAGGAGTAGAAGGGGAGGGGGGGGTGAGAACCACAGGTGCGCCAAATTAAAAACCAAGCAGAACTACTTTTTGTGGGTTTTCCAAACGGAGAAGCAGCGCCAAGCCGCTAATGCCAATCGCGACACGTTTTTTTTCCTTCCCTCTTCCGTAAATTTAATATTCCACTTTAATTGACAAGCAACAATCTGAATATATCCACGTGAACGTTCAATATCCCCTGTGATGTTTAAATTAATATTAAATTATTGGGTTCGGGGTTTCACTATTTCCTCCCCCCCCCCCAAATTTTTTGTCTACATTAGATCGGACAGAAAGCTTAAATCATTTTCTATGACACTTTTCCTTTAACGAGAAGTATATGTATATATCAAAAATTTTGACTTTGGCAGGCAAAATATTCATCAACGCTACGTATAATGTCCAATAAATTACAGTAATGGATTAATTAATTGATTGACGAAGTGACAGTTCGAGTGATTCCCGCGCGCGCAAACCAAGTGGAGTTTTTGTTCGATTATAAATTACGATCGAATTTAATCTTCGGATTTGAATTATGGCGTGCATATACGCGCGTCAAAATGAATGAACGAATGTGCCTAAAAATTGACGCCTCCCGGCGCCGCGAAGGCACGGGTTATTTCGTGAGGGGGGGGGGGGAAGATTATCGAAACAGTGACGTCACTGCAACCAAGTGTCTCGGAGCTTTAACGAGAAAAAATGTTGGTCTCCGAGAGGAGCTCTTTTTGGTGCCAACCGCCTGGCCAAGTATGGCCGCAATGGTGCATGATTTATGCCGCGCGATTCATTGAATTTGAATTCTAACAGGAGATGCGTACTGGTGATCTTGATAAAGTCGACGGAATCTGGGACTCAAACGTAGGCTTCGTTAATCATCGCGCTATTTTTTCCCGTGACAAATACGTACAATCACATAACGATGACGGTCATTTTCGCAACTTGTTTGCAGCTAATCAAACTCTTTTCCCGGGCTTTATTTTTAAACTTTTCTTTATTAGTTTGGATGAAATGAATTTTGGATAAATTCAGCCCACTACCTTACACTGATAAAAAAGTTGTAATAAAAATTACTATACCTTCGGAGGTTGAAGGGATATCGTCTATGATGTTTATACCATTACTATACAAACCTAATGATATTTTTTGTTTGGTGTTATAAAATTGTTTTATATAATCTTGCAAAGTTGCCAGGATTTCTGGTCACCATTGCCATACTGAATATAAGCTTATACTTACTGCAATGGTATGGTAAAATAGCAGACACTCTAAACAATATCCCTCCAATACCAGACGGTATGGTAATTTTAATTACAACTTTTTCCTCGGTGCAAAATTAGTTAACTTTTTTTTAATAACTGGTCATTTTCCCCCCTCTGCAGGATGATCCTAATACAAACATAATAAACCAATGATATACTGTGCTTTATTACGTGCTCATACAACTTCTACACGTTATTTAAAATAAATAAAAAGTTACAAACACCTCTGGTTGAAAATTATTGAAATTATACAGAACAATACACTTCCGCATAATAAGGCATTAGAAGTTATTATTCACGCGCAAATACTATTCTGAATAGCTGCATTAATTTACATGTCCTTATAAGCGAAGCATTAACACCCGCGAGAGTAACAACTTAAATAAATACGGTGCAGCGGTGGGAAGCGTGCGCCGTCAAAACTTTAACATTTGAGAATGGCTCGCGGTTGGCGAGAAAAGAGGGAGAGAGAGAGAGAGAGAGAGAGAGAGAGAGAGAGAGAGAGAAAAATGACGCGCCATAAAAAACGGCCGGCAAATTGATAGCGCCGTGCACATTCTAAGCGGTGATTTTTTTCGGCCTGATTTATATCACGATTGGCCGATACGGTGCATAACAATGGCTGTGCCTAAAGCATTTTATAAACAGACCTTCGATGACCTCCAGACATTTATCGCACAATTCAACGATCTTTCGTGGAAGAACTTTTTTTCCTCTCTTCTTCGTCGCTTGCACATTACACACTTTTATATACATAATACACGCATAACAAAACGGTATAATCTACGCCCGGATTATAACAATTTATGGCGGTGGAAAAAAAAAAAAAAAGAAAAGAAAAAATAGGATAAAGTAATTTGTGTACGCACACGACCTTTAAAGTCTTTTAACGCCTGTCTTTTAACGCAAACCACTTACAAACAAATACGACCGTACATTCTTGGCTATTTCAAAGTTAAAAGATTGATATCCTTAATAATAATGTCTCAGATTCAGTTTACTAAAACCATCTATGCACTGCTTTTTATATTACAAATATACTATTTGACCATGCGGATATTGATTTACTTTAGTTTAAAAGTTCACTTTTTGTCAAAGGCTCAGACAAAGTTTCGTTTCGTCAAAGAGATTATTGCAAAACAATAAACCGGAATCGTGACAAGCTTAGTGGTGTATCTGTTATTTAATAGTTCATTGATATTACAATAATGCAGATAATTTGAAATATTCAATTGGAAACGATCATTCTGATGTTACAAAGTTTCTCGCTTTCAATAAGAAATTCAAATATCCTAGAATTGTTTCCTCATCACAATTTAAATGGCCACGTTTCAGGCAATGTATTGTTGCAACAAATTAAGCTGAATTCCTCTTAACAAACAAAATAAACCAACGGGAAGAATTTAGCGCAAAAGTCATGTTATACTATTATCATTAATTATCACCGTCGTGCATCTGGCTTTTTCTGCATTTCCGGTTTTCCATTTGCATTCCGGTTACAACTGTTATGCCCAACTGGAATACGTATATGTAAGTTGATGTAAACGGAATTTGCATATTCAAATGATTGCCAATAGTTGAGGATCAATTTTTATTCGAATTTGAAGAAATCATCTTTTTTTTATCTCTCTCCCTCCCTCTCTCTCTTTTATCCATTTACGAGGCATCGCAGAAAGAAAACGTTGGAATGAAATTCCCGCGGATGACGTAGCGCGATAAAAATTTATCTATAAATCATGGAAAGGTTGTTGAAAATGCGTTGATAGCGGAGGAAAAAAGGGACCCGTAATTATTTTCATGCACTCAGAAAAAAAATATACTTACTTTAAGAAACCTGTACAAAGAAAATATTCCTATTAAAACTAATAGAAAATCTATTAAAAATAAGAATATTCAGTTAATATACAATAGATTAAGATTTTTATATTAAAAGGAATTTCATTTTATAATAAAACTTATTTCAGATAACACTAACCAGATATTCTATTTATTATAAGAATATGTTTATTTGAAAATACACATGCGTCGTTCAATTGTTCTTGTCGTACTTTTTTCTTTCAGTCTATAAATAGAAATTATTCTTAATATAAATATATGCTTTGTAAGAATAATGTATTCTTATTATAAATAGAATTTAGTTTTGTCCATATATTGAATGGAATCCCTATTTAATATAAGAAGATTCTATTACTCTTAAATAGACAGTTTTGTGAGTGTGGTCATGTATGAATTAAGAAAAAACATTTATGTCCATATACGACCATATATATTATGAAAAAACATATATGTCCATATATATTTCATTTTTACTAGGTTTTCACCTTATATCAAAAGGATTTGCCTTTGTTGCAAATATATTTTTAATTTTCCCAAACACGACTTTCGAGATTAAGAAATTCAAAGCAATACCTTTAAAGTGAAAATTATATATGTATATATAAGTGACGAATATCTGCCTTAACATCAACATAAAATTCATTTAAATAACATCGAATACTATTAAAGGTATTTGAAATGACAACTCGCGGTTATTTGTTTGTAAAGTTCGCGACCTTCCATACGATCGAAATTCATAAATTGCCATCGAGCGAAACGCGATTGGATGGGAATTGACAGGCACGAAAAGTGTATGATCGTGCAAAACAGTTATCGAGGATAATTGCGCCTCGTACTTACATTTAAAGCGGAGTTATTCGCAACTACGCAATGTACGGTGCACCTGCACTCATACATTCCTCGGTATGCTAGCATCTGGTGAGAAAAGGCAGAAACCCACCTGTTTGGTCGCTCGTCAGCCAGCTGTGGTACAGCCGGGCAGCCTCTCGAGTAAACAGGTAGACTGGTATATGAACGCGAGGATGCGTTCACCGAGTCAAAGTATGCACGCACTCACGCACGCACGCACTCGCTCTTTCGCTCGCTCGTCCGTTCGTTCGTTCGTTCGTTCGTTCGTTCGTGCGCGCGCACACACACGAGGAACGCGTAAACGCGCGCTCGCAGCTGCGTGCGCGCTTCTCAACCAAAAATGACATTCAATTTCGAGCCAGTCAGCCAGCGTGTCTCGCTCGGTTGGACTCGCTTCGCTCACTCGGGGGACAAGATTGATGAGAATCAAAAAATCACTCGGAACACGTTTATTAAGAATTTACTCTTTTGTTTTGTCCAGGCGGAGTTGCGCATTTGCCGCTTGTAACTTTCAACATTTTGAAAGTTTCGGCGTTCAGGAATGTCATTACTTTTGGCCTTAATTGTTTTAATGTCAAAGTAAAGGGTCAAAAAAATGCCCGCGCTTTCATTGATGGCGTTTGAAATGTATTGGACAATCGTTTAATAAAATGGCTTTATAGGAAATATGGTTTAATAGTTAATTATTTTAACATTTATAGAAAAATTGCTTTACGTGCAGAAATGTGGAATAAATTAAATATTGCTTTAATTAAAAAATATTAAAATTATTAAGATGTAAACGAGTTTCCTTCCCTGGTACTTTTGAATTTGAAAAATTATAAATTTCTGTCATCGTATGTCATAATTTTCTATGCATTTAACAATATACTTTTGGTTTTTAAATTGTAATATTATTCTCAATTATTAAATAATTACTCTAGCTCCATTTTGGTCCCCGATGGCAGGTCACTCACTGGTCACTCACTGGTCACTCACTGATCACTTGTCACTCATTGTTTACTTGACCGCTGGTCACTCGGGTACTAATGAACAAATTAAAGCTTTATCATAAAACACAGTTTGCATTTATTTTTGTTTGAATGACTTATGCAGGAGCATATCTGATGTAAGTTAAGGCATAATAAATAACTATATAATAACCTCATCATAAAATTAGTTTTTTTATTCAAATGCAATATCTTTAATTTTAATGTTACATTATACTGAGAGTGTAAACATTTCATAAGATATTTGTTACATTTTTATTATTAACTTTACATCATATATACTCTACATATTTCATTATTATTTTAGGTCATAATCTGAATATCTACCGGCATTTTAGAAAAAGACCCATCAAAATTAATTCAACTTTTAACAAAAATATTTTGAATTATCATATATATATAATTACTCACACAGAAGAAAATATATTTTTAAATATATAGTGAAATGTATAACTTATTGTTACAAAACTTATAATTTAAAGTACATATATATATATATATATGTTCATGCAGAAATATTCTTGAAGACTATATTATTCTTGGATTTTGGAGGAAATTTTAAAATTGGCCAATGGGAAAAGGTTGGCAGAGTGGGGACGTAGCTTCCTCCACCTACTTTTTAAAAATCTAACTAAACTAACTCTGGGGGCCAATGGCGTATCCTCATGGCGCATTCTCGAAGTGTCTATATCTTACATAACTATTTTGAGGACGTCCCTAAAATTGTTTTAGTTTGTCGACAATTATGTCTAATTCATTGACAATGTAAGTAATCTTTACTAATATTTTCTCCCCGCGTACTTTTAATGAACACTAATTATTATTAAAACTTTTTGTCAATTAATATACTATATGTATACATAAAAACTTGGCGTCTCATTGAACAGCACCAATTACCCATTTGGTACCCTTTTAACAAGTATAAAAAAAATATATACTTTTTTAATTCAAAATAATCCCCCGTTATCTCACAACAGAACTCGTGCAAATACAATTATAAAAAGATGAATGACTTATCATTCGGAGTAGTAATGAATCAAATAAATCATGCGCCATTGTGTCTGCGTCGGGGAAAAAGAGTTCCCCTTGACGCGGTAAACAAGCGCATTTAGAAGATAAAATTCTAGCTTGATTGGACATAGGGATCACTTCGATTTGGATCTGTTTCAGTGAACCTAAGAGTGAAACGGAGATTTAAGCGTGAAGGAAGTTCCATTGTGTTAGGGCCTAAAGTAGCGTGAAGTCAGAAATAGAATGGAATGGGAGAGCTCGCTGCCGGGAGCCATGCGCGGGGGAAAAAGAGGCACAAAAAACTGATAAAAGTCGGAGGAATCTAAACACCACTTAAGAAATAGCTTTGTTGATTTTACAACAAAGTCGAGAGAGGTGCACAATGTATAAATATTTTGTGATCAATCGTCAAAACCTATTGCGCAACATTTCCTTTGATTTCGTGATCCTTTTCCAAGGATCGCGTTATTTAAGAGACGAAAAATATCACACTTTTATGATTTTTATTCACGGGAAAAAAGTATTCCCTTTGGCAAGTAAATGAGTTTATCTAGTTAATTTTTAACTAATTTAGTAAGAATTTATTCTATTTGCAGAAGGACATAGATATGAAATCGACTAAAATGAATATTTAAACGTTACATAAACTGTATGGCTGATTCAACCATACACCTATCCTATGGGGACTGAACATAACCTCAATATTTCAACGAAAACTACTTGGATTTCACTGTGTTTTGGATTAGATAAATTTGTATGGCTGATTCAGCCAAACAGTCTCTATAAATTGAATCAACTAGCTAGATTAGTTTTCATAAATTCGACTCACATGAATTTGTTTAGCTACGATAATTATAATTTCTACTTATCCCAATAATGGCTAAAGAATATATCTAACTTAAATAGAAATTTAGTAGTGCACTTGATATTTTTGTCCGCGTTTTAAAGCTTTATATCATTCAGTAGTCAATGTTATTTTCCAAGCAGAAATAGGAATTATTCGGCTACTCTCAAGCGATCGAAGATTTCAAGATCAATCAAAAATCTCGCTTCGCGCAATATCGAAAGTATTGACCGCAAATGTTTTCATGTCACGAATTTGCATGGAGCGATATTTGAGCGTATCCAGCGAATAACTTATTTGAAATGAAAGTTTTCTTTTAAAGGCGAAAATTACTCGTTAATATTCGTAATCCCCAAGATATTTATCGGAAAAATTGTAAGCAACTTTCCACTGGAACGTTAATTGATTCAAATTTTTACCAGAATTGATTCCCCCCACCCCTTACCTAATAATAAAGCTGATAAATCACGGAGCAACATTTGAAAATAAATAAATTTTGTCGCTATTTACATCTTGGTATATTATTTAATAAATCAGTTATTACCTAAGCCATAAAAACCAGTTTTTTCCTGACACAAATTTGATCTTCAGTTGCCTAAAAATAACATTCTAGTTATTATAATTATCATTTAATACGGCGTTGTAAAAGTTTGTTTCACAATTTAATGTTCATGGATTAATATGTAATTCAGTTTGATATTGCAATCGCAGTAGTTTCACTGTTGTCAAAGTCTTACAATATATACATTGGGTGAAGTTTATTAATAGTTATTACGATATTTACGGCTATATGTAACTTTATAAAATATATATTTAAAAAATGATAGAAAAAAATGTCATTATTAGATTTAAGTCCTATATATCGAAGCAAGATACGTGAATTTTAAATTTATTTAAATAACGATCGCCGCTTTAATTGGATTCGTGCAGCACAATAAAATTTTTTATTTATAAAAATAGTTGTAAATTTCAATAAACTTGAATTATAAAATGGAATATATCAGGAGTTCATTACGCGTTTATAAACCAGTTCATTAATATCGTAACCATTGGAAAAAATGTATCTCGAAAATGTTACTGCATTTCAGATGTATAATTAGTACTCCTTTCATATTTTAGCATTTAGATTTACGCTAAATAATTCCTATTAATACTAAACACCTTGTTCTCATAAATCATAAACTTGATAAATTACAAAAATTATGTCATTAAAGCACATTCCGTCGATTATTAGTAGTGCGGTGTAAGTGTTATTGTTGTTGGAAGTCTTTTTGAATAAATTATAAATAACAATTTTGCGACTCGATGTATCTACAAAAAATACAATTTATTAACAAAATACATTACTTCCCTACTAAAAATGAAACAAGTATCGTCCACTAATGGGCCATATATGTTTTAACAATTTCATACAAGAAAATATAAAAAATATATGGACAAATATGGTTTTCCTTAATCTTAAGGCTATGTATGGTCCATATATGGCAATAATTGATTTCCATATGAGGAAATTATTAAAAGCATGTATGACTAGAATATTATATCAATTATTGCCATATATTATCAACCATATATGACCATTTATGTCCATATATGAATTTCTTATTTCCTTATATGAAACTCTTAAAACATATGGAACATATATGTTTCATTTTTACTACCTTTACCTTGTCATTGTTGTAATAACATAATTTCTGTTTTTATAACATAATAAATAATAACCTTTTTTTTAAATAAATACTTTTAAATTGAATTGTATTAAATTAATATCGACCTACGTGAAATTTGTCTACAAAACATCCTCTTAAAAAGGAACATTTATCTTGTTCCCTTCAAAGTAAAAGTGAAAACCCATCCTCGAGTATCTCAAATGACACTATTAATATGATTAAGTCGAAAAATATTTGGTAAATAAAACATCTGTTTCTTTGTTGAAACACAATTGTATTATAATACATAAGTAGGTAACAAAGAAGGCCGAAAGCGTTTCGCGTTAAAGTGGATTATCCAAATTTGCGATTAAGTTCTTTCATCGTAATTCTTTATTCCGAAGGTTTCCATTCAGAATGGTGTGCCGTTACGAAACGACGCAACGTCACATTGGGTGCTATTAAACAAAGATTGTCACTCGAATGATTGTGAATAAATGTGCATAGAAACGATGACGATTATTTGAAGTGTAATTCGAAAGGACACGATGAGTCGATGGAGATTCCCAGAACTTCTTAAACTTGACAGGTATAATGTTTGAGGGGGAGAGAGAGAGAGAGAGAAAAGCCGTTTAAAACAAGTGGCATTGCGCAATTCCTGGAATGTCGACTTATTGTGCAGTCTAATGATCTTTTCAAACTAAATTCGTGAGGTGAAACCAAATTCAGAATCCAAGTGGAAATTCACGAATGGACCAATGCTGGCTCAAGATTGGCAAAGATTCGACAATATTTAATTGCCATACTGAGAGAAAAAGAAACTATTTCGTGTATTAAATAGGATTTCCACTCATTATATGGACAAAACGAAATTCTATTTATAATAAGAATAAGTAATTCCATTTATGTTAAATGGATTTGTTTTAGAGAAAAGAATAAAAATAGTTTCAGTTTAAGAATATTCAACAGATTATACAAATTTAATCTAACAATTGCATGAAGTATATATACATATATATATATATATATATATATACCCACATTACATATGAAAATATGTATATTTTAAAGCAAGTATCTTCTCTTTAATTGGAACACTGACCGAAACAAAATTGCGACGATAACAACTGAACTAGGCGTGTGTATTTACAAATAGACATATTCTTATAAGAAATAGAAATCTGGTTAGTATTATCTGAAATAAGATTTATCATAAAATTATTAATGTCAGATAAATAATATATTAAGTAAAGCAAGAATGCAAAAGGTTGAAACTGAGACGGGTGAAATGGTGATACTGTTTGAGCAATGATTTAAATTGATTGTTTGAATTTGATCATTATGTGCACACCAACATTGCCGAAATCAGTTTTCGCACTGTTCATAAACACTGCCATATTTGGAAACGATACCTTCATCGAAGAAGTAATCTTGAAGCTCTTTGCCATACCGACAATGAAGAGATTTCGATTACTTTAACGACGCGCGACAAAAGGAGCATTTCTATAGTTATTTTAAGGTAAATAAAGCAACAGAAGAAGAGATTGTGAAGATATAATAAGTAATTTAACTATTGAAGACGTGACAGTAATTCATAAATGATGAAAAATGAAGCGAAGAATGCGAGTCACAAAATGTAACTGATACAATACCAAAAAAAAAAAAAAGAAAAAAAAAAAGATACTGGTAAAAAAGATACATTGTTTCACCATTATTATCAAGAATAAAAATTGTAATTATCATAACCAAAGGGATTTCTGGCATGAAAAAATGAATTTGCAAAATATAAAACGACCTTTAACTTGTAATATTAATTTACATTTCAGTAACTTGACAATGTACACTGAAACTTTGAAAAGTTCAAACCAACAATCCTTATTAAATATTATTACGTTTTATTATCCATTAATTAAAAACCCCTTATAAATATAATTTAATGCAAAAAAAACTTGGTAGTATTTGCAAAAAAAAAAGTAATATAATGTCAAGATTAAATCGGATCTCTCCATCGATACACGTAACCGACCACAGCGTACTCTAGTGATTTTTACACCAATACAACCACGTCCTTAATTCACGACACGTGATATTCCAAAATCCTATCCTTCTCTCTCTCTCTCTCCCTCCCTCTCTCCGCGCATAAAGCTGATTTGTAGAAATTAGCGAATGCGAGGTTCGAGTAATTAAAATATTCATCCACGGTACAAATTGGTCGAAAAATATTCCGCAAACGAGAAAAGGAAGAGAGGGGAGAGGGGGAGAAAAAAAGAGAGAAGAAACGAGAGTGAGAGAGTTGGAATAAGAATGTGAAAATGAATTTGTCAATGTGTACGGATCCGATGGAATTAAAATTAGCGGGGCGCGTTCGGCGCGACCGGCCGGCAAAGGGGGCCATTTTTGGAAATTTCCAGGAAACGTTTCGGCGGTCCCCGCGGCCTAGGCGGAATAACGCAATCCGAAAGAAGACGCCGGATCGCGCGCGGTTCTCATGGCGCGGCGTCCAGCTGCGCGAGCCGGCAGCGACGAGATTTTTCATCGCTGTTTAACGTTGTCTCTCGCGAGTAAGCGCTGACCTAAAAGTATCCCAGTCGGGCTGCACGTAGGTATGTACATGGCCGCAGGGAATATATTAACGCCCGAGAATGTGGAGAAGCGGCCGGCCGAGAGGCACATCAAGGCGACCCTACTCCGTGAGCGCGCCAACCACCACGAACCACCGACCACGGACCACGGACCACGTTCGAGCATCCGGCCGCTCCGGCGTAGCCGCGCACCGACGATCCCCGTCCCACTCGAGATTCTTCTTTTTCATCCATTCGCACTAATTTAGTGCCAGTTCAAAGCTATTCCATGCAACCGCGCATTTTATTAACGCCAACCATTGCCAACAATTATTATTGCCCCGGCCAAATTGCCGCTATCATTTCATCCGCATTTTTTCATTCCATCCTCAATTAACAAATTTCATTCCCCATCACGAGACGGTTCGCGCCACTTGCCCATTTATTGCCGCGCTTGCAATGTTCTTGCAAATGCGCCAGCCAGCCCTACCACGCCAGTACGGAAATGACTTTACTTTGCGCCAACGTTGGCGCGAAACTTTTTCATTCGGATCTCTATTAAATCGTATGACTTGTATTTTGCGCAAATTTTGTGAGTCGACGTAGTGGGAATCTTGGTAGATCGGTTGCTATTATGATGGTAAAATGTGTTAGGTTATCGATGATCCTTAGTAACAATGAAACATATATGGACATATACGTTTTTCTTCATACATATACACTCAGAAAAAAATCCGGTAATGCATATGCGGAGTTGAATTTGGAGTCAAATGTATGAGCATGTATTTGATGCAATTACCCGTTTAATTTTTGTAGTTGATGCAATATTTAATTTAGATTATTATACATTTAATTCAGATGCTGTACATAATTTTTAATAAACATCTGAGTATCTTTTATAATATGAATGTAAGTTTAACTCTAAGATTATCTGTGCTTCATTTGTTTACTGTCATCAATTTCAGTTACAGTGATAGCCACAACAACTCCATTTACAGTTGCCGCAATCATATTTTCAGTTGTTGTAATTGTTTACGCATGCTATTGCGTATACTGCACGAATTTTCCTCAGTTTATGGCCTCAGTGTACAAAGAATATAATGATTGCAATAATTTTTACTGCCCTTGACTTTAACTTAAAAAAAATTAAATTTAAAATAAATATTCGCCTGTTCGTTAAACCATACGAGTTTTTGCCCCCGTGTTCGGAATCACACTTACATTTGACGTCTCTGTCTTGCAGATTGAAACGTCGTTTTGTGATCTTTGTCTTTGGGGCAGTGTACTAGCCCAATGTGATCGTTAAGCTAATGGCGAACTCATTTTAGATTCCAGATCATAATATGAATGTAAAGTTTACACTGTAAAATTGCGTCTGTTACTAAAATAAATACACTTAACGGTAGCAATAATTTTCTGTCTAAAAAAAAAATGCACAGACATGTTTATACCTGCCAATAGTATAACTATCGTGCCTGATACTTTTGTGTCCGCAAAAAGAGAACAGGTTGTACGGAAGGAATAAGCTTCTTTTAAGAAAACTCGTCGGCTAATTACTGTTTTCCGTGTCATTAAAATAATTAAAACAAATAACATGTCGCGTTTCGTTTGAAATTAATGCGAGTTGTAAAAAAATATTACGAGAAATAAAGAGACCTTGATAATGGCAAATTAAAATATTTAATTATTCTTAAAAAGTAAAGCTCTCTCTCAAGTTGGCAGTGAAATCATAAATGCGAGCATACAAAAAATACTGACAATATAAGTGTATCTTTGTCACTTTCATCAACAAAGCCACTTGTCAACAAAACAGCAATAAATACTTGAAAATATTTCTCTGTTCATATTTAAAAGTATATATAATTTAATTCCCGAATATAAAAAGAAATTAGTTTCCTACAAATATAATATAGTTCACATTTTGTACTTAAATACGAAAATGTATTATAATTTGTCTTTTTTGTCAAAATAAAATGTTCTTAAGTTATTTTTATATACTTTAAATTTTATTTTATTAAATAAATAACACCGTTAAAATTCTTGCCAATCGTAGCTTTTCATTCTTAAAATGAATTTGCTTTTTCCAGTAACAACTGCAACTTCACGTTGAGCTTTGCTTTTTAATAAGAATAACATTTTTCAAGAATGCATTTTTGTATTTTTTTTTTTCTATACATTTTTTTATCAACTATATTAATTTTAAATTAATCACTAAGAATATATTAATTTAAAAGAAGATTTAATGCAATTTTGCAACTTTAATCATTTGAATAATTACACCGTTTGATACGAAAGTAACATTAAATAACTCTTTATTAGGACACACTTTGTAATCACTGACTTGGTCGAAGCTATATGAGTTATACGTGATGTCAGATAACAATCACGTTATTCGTGTAATATGACATTTTCTGAGAAACAATTCATAATAATTTTATCCTATATTTAATAGTAATTTGTATTATTAAATTTAATTTTTAAAGTATACACACGCAATAGTGATTCTGTCTAAAAATGTGGAACTTGGCAAAAACAATTTTATGTTCATCGTTTTAAGAACATCATTATTGAAATGATTACTAAAACTAAATAATATAAATAATCGAAAAAATATCAGTGTATCTATTTTCATTGAATTATAATTATATTTATTATAAAATTATGTATAAATTTTAATTAATTGATTGAGATATTTATTTAAATTAACAAGATATATATAATGAATTCATATGTAGTTTAAAAAAGTATTCGAAACAAAAAGAATAAGTAAATCAAGGGCGCAAAACGAGCTAGCTGCGGCCCTGACTAATGTAAACTAATTATAATGACTGTAAACAATACAGTCTTAGTTAGAAAGTTGTATATTTCTATTAACTCATAAAAATCACATTAATTCAATTAAAATTATATTAGTTCCAAAATACTTATTATTCGTGAAATTATTAAACATTTTATTCCCCCACCCCGCCCCCATTAAAGGTCATAACACTGATTATAAATAATCTAAAACATTTTTACTTTCGATTGAAATTTTACACGTTGTAAAAGTAGAAATATTTTTTATATATGATAATATTTAAATATTCACTATAATTTGTGTATATTTCGTTGCAAATTTAAATATTCTCCATACATTTATTTCTTTCGCAAATTTAATCAAATTATTTCCAACCACATCATTAGCCTCAGATAATTAATATTAATTATATTCATTAATAATTATTCTAAAACATTGAAAATATTCTTTATAAACAGTCAAAACATTTCTTTCTCACCCTGATAATTTAACATTATTTTGTAGCTGAAATAACATAAATTAACATACGTTCAAATTACAATAGTTATATTACAATTAAAAATACGAATTATACCATAAAGATGAAAAATCTCACTTTTTAATCCATTCAAAAACACGTGCATCTATTTCCATTTCTAAATTAAATGAAATTACTGTAACAATTATATCAATAATTTTTATGGTACACTGAGAAAAAATTACTATCTTAACTGAGTTTCAGATGTATACCCGCCTTTCAGTAAAAATCATTATTTCAATATCAAAAATACTACTTTTGAATGTTATATTTATAAATGAAACAGAAAATTTTCCTTTTAAAAAACGAATTTTACTGAAAGATGCACCGAAAAAACTGCACTTGGACGTCTATTTACATTAAATACAATCTATTTATCATGAATAGAATTATTTTTGCATTAAGAATTTTTCCAAATATTAACTAGAAAATCTATTGAAAATAAGAAGATTCTATTATTCCGAAATAAACAGTTTTGTGAGTGTGGATATACATCTGAAACTCAGTTAAAAAGCAGTAATCTTTTCTGCTCATATTCTTCTCACTGTATTAAGTAACTGTTACAGCGCAAGCCCCATAATTAATAAATATATCGTCAGATTGCTTTAAAAACAAACTTTTAATTTTTCGTTAAAAATCCCTGGAAAGGTCGTCGGATAAAATTGTTCGGTTATTTTGCAATGATTAGTTTCAGCGCAACGCAATGCAACTGAAGTCTCGGAACAATTAATGCTTGGACGTCGTTATCTAGATAACCGAGATTGCGTCGTTGGCTTGTGGCAACTCTCCTGTTGGCTCTATTGGTTGTTACAGGCTCGGTAGACAGCGCGTCGCCTGCTTGCTTGACTGCTCCGCTGCTGCTGCTGCGCTTAACTTCGTTCCATACTTGAATCTCTTTTAGATTTGCACTGCTTGGTACGCACTGATGCAACTTGCGTGCATTTACTACATCCTATAACGAGCAGATGTCCAGATTTCACTGCTAGATCAGAATTCATCGACACGATACAACGTGCAAGCAAATGAAATGGAGAGAGAGTTGATAATGTACTGCACGAGAAGACACTCGCTCTTTGTATTATAACATTCCGTTTTATTTAAACGCAAATTTCGAATTAAATTTAAACAATATTGCGATCTCAAACTGTATTTTATAATGAACAATTGAACGTGTTATTTCTAAGGTTTTTAACGTTACAATATGTTTTTCCTTAAACTATATATGGTCTATGTATGATCGATATATGACAATAATTGATTTTCATATAAGGGAATCGTTAAATGTATATATGACTAAAATATTATCGACCATATATGGCCATATATGGATTAAGGAAAAATATTCCTTGTATAAAATTGTTAAAACATATATGCACCGTATATGGACCATATATGCTTCAATTTTACAAGGGTTATTTATTATACATTTCTGGAAAATTACAAAAGTGAAAGTACACTGAGAAAAAAGTTATAATAAAAATTACTATACATTCTGAGGTTGTAGAGATATTGTTTATGATGTCTATACAATTACTAATATGTTATAGTAAAATTGTTTATATGATCTAACAAAGTTGCCACGATTTATGGTAATTAATGCCATACTGAATATAAAATTTTCCTGCAATGATATGGTAAAATTTCAGACACTATAAATCTATAGTATATTATATATATATAGATAATATCGTCCCAATGTCATTTTAAATACAACTTTTTTCTCATTATAAAAAATATAGTCCTTAAAATATACTACTTATTAATTAAAATAGTTATTAAGAGGTTTTCTAAAATGTTTATGTTTTCCATATTTAATATGTCAAACTCATGTAATCAATACAAAAAAAAACCCATTTGCATTAAACAATTATGATTTATAAAAAAGAAAAAAAAACATTGCAGTTTCAACATATCTGTTAACGATTAACATTATTGCCAATTAATAATTATTTAATGAAGAAACGAGTATCCTTATTTAAACATTAATTGAGCATACAAAAATGTTGTAACAATATCGCGGTACTCTCTTCATTCCCTCTCTCTCAGAACTCGTTACGACGGGAGCGAATACTTTTTCTGCACATTTTATAGAGGGACTTCTTCGCGTATGTTGTGCGGAATCGAAAGTAACATTAAAGCGATCCAAAAAGACGCAAGGAAATTTGCGTTTGTGCATTCGAATGAATTCGATTCAGAACAGGTTTCGTTAGAAAAACAAAATTCCTCGGGTGTGTTGAATTTTACGTGGCATTTTAGACTTTTTAAGTAATTAATTGTATCAGATGTGAAATAAGATTCGTTCCAATTATTAATTGCCATTGCCTCGTACTATATTTTATAAAAAGCAATTTTTTTTAAAATAAATCAATATTGTAGAATTGACTGAAAACAAACTAATGTTGATGTCCTTGAAGTTTTCATTCTTTGTATGTATACAAAGTTAACTGATTTAAATTGAGATTCGATAATGAAAAGTAATTATTAAATATTGAATTGTTTGTCGGTAAACAATCAATTACTAAAAAGAATGTGGAAATGACTTTATGAATGAAATGAATTCAACGAAAATGTCAACTTGAAACAAAAAAATAATGAATCATGCAAATTTAAGAAACCCTAAACGGATTAAAAAGGAAAGTTTTTACTTAAACTGATTATGAAGCTTGAATATTTGGTTTTACATTTATTACTAAGGAGATCATAAGAAACACGGATATTCTACCGTCGAAATTCGTCGAATCCCATGGATTATCTTGGCATTAAGAATGCCTTAATTTTATCAGTGGCCATTCGATTCTTCTTTTGAAATAGATCACATTATATTACATCAATATTTTATAAGAGTAAAAAATACTGACTACTTATGATCATTGAAATTAGAATACTAATTGTAGTTAGAATTTGGATTTTCAGAATACAATAATGATACATTCGTCCATTTGCAACTTATAAAATTTAACATTTGTACTCTTTTTAATACAAACTTTTGATATTTAATTGAAAAAATTGGTGATTCAATTCAAAATTATTTATTCAAATGATTCTCAACTAGTTATACGTGACACAATGTCTGGTCGAGTTTAAACATAAATTTCTTGCATTATAAAACAGAATTCCACATAAATAATAAAATACTTGTTGAAACTAGGTACTGCAAAGCAAATGAATTTTTCCTAATGAAAATGATTCACGTATGAATAATAATGTAATCCGTTTAATATTTTAATAACATCCTTATTGAAAGACGGATTGTGAAATAGAAGCATATTTGCACATGTTTTTGTTTTTTTTTTTTTTCTGCGACTTAATCAAATAATTCATTTTTATGGTTAAAGTTAAATTGATTCATTCGAATCAGATATTGTTTCATCATGCATGAAGATCCTAATGCAACAAAGATAACTTAACTTTAGAATAATAATAGATTTCAGGATTGTCTCCTTTTTTAAATAAATTAATGAAGTAATTAAGATAAATTGATAGTGCTAATTTCACACATGAATTTTTAAGTGTTATTAATAAATATAATTAATATTATTTGTCTGAAGCTATTAATGCGGTTGAAAATAATTTTAATAAATCAAAGAATGAATAAAAAAAGAAATGTAGAAAAATATAACGGTCCGATAAATCCAAAAATCGCGTGCATTTACGAGCTCCGCCCGGAGCGCCAATTGTTACAATCTAAGCGGCGGAGTCGACGGGAACTACTGTGACTGTAACGTTTCAAGTGGAGTGAACAAGACTCGTTAGCCGAAGCTAACTCGCAACCACTTGGCCATAAAAACACCTGCGATACGTCGCAGGATTGCAATTTATAACGCGAGTTTAGTTTATTCTTGGTATTTACAATTAATATATTATGTATGATATGTACGATGAGCGACATCGGTGTGAAGAAAAGATCGGCTGTTTACCTTGGATAACATTAACGCGCTGGAATTACGGAGATGGAATCACCTCCCGCCGTTTGAAGCAGTAATCCAACGCTTTCATCATTCATGTCAGTCTGTTATATCACACCTCTCTCCGTATCGCAGGGGCGGAGGAGGAGGGGGGACAGAAGAGGCTCGCAAATTTCGAACAAAAAGGCCCCGGATAGAGCGCAAACGCGAACGGCACAAAAACGCTCGCAATCGGCCTTTACGTCATTACGTCGCGTTAAAGCCTGTCGAATGTCAACTTTCACACTCGGATTTTAACGAAGCGCGGCCACGAAAAAGTCGTCATCGATTGCGCGTGCGCGATTCGCTTTCGTCGCGGGACTCGAATTTTCGCGATTTACAATCGGCGGCCTCTCGCGACTTTTTCTGCCGACGCGAGCCCACGCAACGGAGATACCACAGCCATGATTCACTTTTAATTCAGTATCAATGCATTTAGTTATGCACACGTACGCGCGCTAATCGTTCGCAATGCTAATCTCCGATGACATTGCACAACGGCGCGGCGTAATAAACTATTACTTTATCATAGTTTTTGTAATCGATGCGGTATCGATGAACCGGTGGCGACATCTCGCCCAACGACCGCGCACTTCCATCACAATTTCTTCGATCGATTGAATTCCTCATTCCCGCCTTATCAACTGCGACGTTTCGACCCTTTTCCGTACTAGCTATTGTTAGCAATACATGTATATATACGTATAAAGAATAAAAATTATATTTCAATACAAAACATTTACCTTTATTCCCATGAAAATGACGTCCATTTTTTCACACATCCTTACGAATCATTATTAATTTCTTGATGTAAATATTTACGTACATATTTGTTTGAGTGGAAAATATCTGTTCAAATGGTTTAAAATAAAATAATACCATAATAATGTAATATATTTCAAAATAATTTGAAAATATCTTAAAATATTTTAATATTTCGCAGAATTTACTGCGCATATTATAACGTACGCAGTATATTCTGAAATATTTTCTACTATTTGGATACAGATAAGTGTAAATAAGTTTTACAAATATTTTTAAAGTTGGTTTTGAAAAGATCCATATTATTTATTTACGCTAATTAAAATTTAGTAACATTTCACAATAGAAAAAATCTATTATGATTTATGACGGAATTTAGAACAGATAAATAACAATACTTTATGATATTTTACAATTTGCATATTGCTATAAATTATTATATGTTAAGGATTTTTCATGAAATATTATGATATATCCTTCACATGTGATAATTCATAAAAAATCGTAATATGAAAATTGTGAAATATAATAAAGTAATATGATTTATCTGTTGCAAATTCCGTAATAATTCATAATAGATTTTTTTATTGTGAAATGTTGTTAAATAATAATTACTGGACAGTAAATGAGATATTATTAAAAATTATTCAAGGTATTGTTGAATATTCTAAATGTATTGTGGAATGTGCGATTTTTTTGTCGTCTGCTCGAAAGGAAGCAGCACATTCCAAAATACGTTTAGAATATTCAACAATAACTATATTTTTGTGAATATAATTATACTCCCGTGTCCGTAGAATAACGCTCTGGTCCACTGATCATAAAATATAAATTATTTAAATTTTGATTACAAAAGACACTAACTCCGTGACTATAGGCCTTAAGGTGATGCTGTAAGCCTGCTGTCACGAAGTTAATGTATTTGTAAATATTATTTTAAAAATGTTGATTTAAAGCTTAACAAAAGTTTTAGCACATTCTTTAGGCATGGGAAAATTTAATTCAATTACAAAACCAGAATTTTTAACTCAGTTTTAAGCGAATTTCTTGAACGCGTTTTTTTATCATCTCGAAAACGCATTCAAGAAATTCGCTTAAAATTGATAACAAACTTTCAGTTACTTCAACGTTAAATAATCTCCCAAATTGAGAAAATATGCTAAAACTAAGTATATTAATTAATTCTTATATATTTTAATAAAAACAAAGAACGCCCTAATCTAGTAATTAACGCTTACGGCATCGCGTTAAGGTGAAATGTCAGCGCTATATTCACGGAGTCAG
>JABFPN010002393.1:0-22536 GCA_022817305.1 Leptoteleia sp. ZL-2020
TTTAATATAAATGGAATTATTCTTTAGATAAATATATGCTTTATAAGAATTATTTATTCTTATTATAAATAGAATTTTGTTTTGTCCATATAATGAATGGAAATCCTATTTAATATAAGAATATTCTATTACTCTTAAATAGACAGTTTTGTGAGTGCACTTTATGCTCAAATAGTAAATTTTTAATAAGCATAAAGAATTGTTAATATAGTTAATATTTAATAAATTTAGAATAAAATAGAATAAAATCCAATCTTAATATCTATATTGCAAAAAATTTATAAAGGGTTTCATATTTTTATCCTACCAATTTTAGAAAATATTTCGTATTCGAATTGCGATATTGATTATTGTAAAGCACGTTAAGTGGTATCGATTTGTATAAATGAATGGTTAATAAAGTTTTTCACTTGCTTTTAAAAACTAAAATACGTTTAAAATTACAAAATCATCTTTATCTTAATTGCTAAAGTGGAATCAAAATACGTGTTTCACTATTTCATTTTATTCCATGATTTCTTAACTGCATAATACTCCTTAATTCAAAAATCATTTTTACTTGAATAGTGGTTGATTAAAGATAACCAAATGTTTATTCATAAGCTATTTACGCAGCCCGCACTGGTAGTATGCCTGTCTTACACTATTCACCAATCTGGAGCTGTATACTAAGTGAACCATAACTTCGTTAATTTTGTGCAATTTCCATTAAAAAAGCCTATCGGCTTTAAAGGAGAAATATAACTTGATTTTTCTTTCAAAAAAAAGAAACTCACTTAAATACACTGAGAGTAATTAAAATGAAATTTGTATTATTTTAACAGTAATTCAGATATATATACATAAATGTTATAAATCTAATGATTACACTGAGAAAAAAGTTCGGATAAAAATTATTATACTAAATGTAAAAATGGGGACAAATTACAATTCTTGCAATATTTAAAATACATTTTGAAAGAGATTATCAGTATTGTACAAGTTACTATGATACAGTATAATAAAAATGTTCATTTTTCTTATAACCTCTTTTAAACTGTATAATAACTAAGACAAGATGTCATTTGTCCCTCTTTTTACATTTAGTATAATAATTTTTATCCCAATTTTTTTCTCAGTGTATATTTTATTTTTACACATACATATACATTTATTATATTTAAAATTATTGTATTATTATTTCATCAAGAATATTGTCTGACAGTGATCACGACGTAATATTAGTGTGAATAAACATAAATATGAATATTTATAATCATACATACTTGCGAGACAAATAATCGTCTTTTTAGTTCCATTTGTAAATAGGTTAATACAGCATTAGAAATCATAATATTGTTTCGTAAGAGTTTCTACTCGTTACTCGATCCCAGAATGAGTAGCGCGATTATACGTATTTAGCTAAACCATGCATAGATTGTCTGACTTATTTAATACGTTGCACGTTACAATACTTTGGCAAAGTATTCATTGCAAGCTCAAATTTAGCGCACTGTTGAAAGCATTCAAATCAGACAAAACGTTTTCAATACGCTCATTATCACGATTAACTTTAATGTATAGTTTAGCTTTAAATAATTTCATAACATCCTACATAGATGTTCCAAATTAAAGTCACCAATTTACTCAATTATCATTACACCGAGAAAAAAAGTACATTATAATCTAAATATCAGTGCATATTTACTTATTATTTGTTGAAAGTTTATTATATTTTGAGAAACTAGTTTATTAATATTAAAATTTTGAATATTAAACTGTCAAATTTTAACCCACAAACATAGTTTTTTCAAATGAAAATATAAATAATTATTTTAATTAATATAATTTATCAACCATATTACGTTACGAAAGTAGTAAACTTCTTATTAATAAGTAATCTTTTAAAAAATCCCGACGATTCTTTAAGTATAATGAAAATTATCAAACAATGCTATATTGATTTAATCTTGCTTCCAAACGTTTCGAGTTCAAATAGAAAACTGTTTGATTAAACGTCCTTGTAAAAGCGGCCATCATTTTGCGAAACGAAATTCTATACATACATCAGTACCGCATTTTGAGAATAAAAAGGACAAAGCTTGCTTTGGACTGTGAATGGGGGAGTTTAAAATTGTTGTTTGTCAAAAGGATAATTAAAACGGGAGAAAAAATGAGATGCGTAATAAATCCCTTTAAAGTTTTATTTGATCTCGTAAATTTCTTCAGAAACAAGTTTCCCTTACCAGCGCTAAGCGGATCTGCCAATTTAGGCCATTCATTTCGAATGGACGCGGTATGTCAGTTTTAAACATTTTGTTCCGACTCAACCATTTGATCCATTTGAGGATCGCTCTCGTTGTAGTGGCGAGTGCTTGCACCTTTCCAAGTGCATGTTCATGAATATTCACGAGCTTGCACTTGTTAAGCGTGTGGTAGTTAGTCCATAGTTCCCTTGCAAATCTGCGGATTTTGGCAGTACACTTCCTGCCAGATGTTATATGACGTGCCACATACTTGGACGACACAAGCCGTCTAATAATTGTGAAGCTTTTGTCTATGCATGTAAAACCACCCCCTCCACCCCCAACCTCCCTTTCCCATATCACAACGTCAAGGATACCGTCGAGATTTTAGTTGTAATGCGCTTCCATACCTTGCTAAGGCAATAACCAACTTTCAAACTCTCGTTTGCGTTTATCATAATTAAAATAACATAAGCAAAATGATTTTCTTATAAATATAAACATTAACTAAAGATTGTTACTGTTTCAAGATACTTTTTGGAAGTTTATTTAAATTACAAGTATACATTTAAATGCTTATTTTATTAAATTTAAAGATCCATTCTCTCTCTATATAAGTTATAAGTACTCGGGAATCACATCCTATTGAGGAAATTTTCTTTGGAAAAATGACTATAGTTTGCAGAAAACACACTTAATATTTCAATAATAATATTTTTTGGTTATTATAAGAATAGTATTGTTATTGTGCATAATTACATTAGAAATAATTGTTCTCTTATAATAAGTGTATTATTTTAAAGTAACTTACGGCTTTAGATTTGGACGTTATATTATTTGTAAATGTTCACTACGTTAAATTATAATCAAAATTATTTGAGATAATGATAATCGAATTTATGTTTATCGAGCATGATGTGTATGCAAATAACTGTTTGCTGCTCAAAATCGTTACTATTGCTTTAAATATATAATATTAGTTATTTTGCTACGCTGTACGTTAAGAATAAATAAACAGACAAGTTTTTGTTCCCTGCTGGATTATGACGATATATCATTTTGATCGTATTAGCGATAACAAGTGTGTCTTTCAATAGAACAAACAATCAGATTCGTGCGACGACATGGTCGCATATTCATAATTCAGTCTACATATGCTCTGAATATTTCTCGGCCTCTTTCAGTACAACAACTATTCGCCGACGTCATTGCATTTTGAGCGCGCGAAGCGGAAATGACGACACAATTGTGGGTGGTTTGAAGCTATAATTGTACAAAGAATGTGTCGTACCGTCAATATTCGAAAACCCACGTCGGTAGTTCCGGCAATTATCATTTTTAAGTTAATTTTTTCATCGCACCCGGGAGAGCCTTTGCTGCCTTGATAGTCGCACTTTCGAGTGATATTATTTTCGACGATTTGCGAATGAGCGAATCGTCCGAATGGTTTTTGTCCTCTCCCTCTCTCTTTTGTCACTTTTTTTTCTTCCTCTTTTTGCTCTCCTTCCATTAATAAACGTCACGCTACCGCCTTACATTGCTTTTGTTCGTTTTACATGTAAATTTAATACAATTATATGGGACGAAATTCGGGAACGTAAATACACGTCAACTGTAAAAAATCGTCGCTTTTAACATCAAACATAATGGCATAGCTGGTACGCATGTAATGAGCGCATAAGAGAATTTTATGAATTTACAAAATTTGCTCAGTTTTTGGACATGGCGCGGGTATTATGTTTTACCGTTGGTTAAAAGATTTCGTGCACTTTATTCGAGCCGGGGTAAATTATAAAATTCAACATCAAGTTATAATTAATTTTTCGTACACGTGATTTAACGTACATTTTATATTAAATGAAATAACTAATTTACGTTTGTAATCCATTAAGCACAAAGCGCGACGTTGGATAATGTAACGTTAAAGCAATTATATTTAATTCGTTCATTTTATCAGGTAACAACGTTGGTCCTTCATACTGTTATAATATTTATAAATCGATATAAATTGTTATGGAAATTTATTTTTACGTGACAGATATATGGATGAATTTTATTTTAATTAATAATGCAGCCGAGCATTGAAGCACTTATTTACAATATGCAATAATACTGTACGCATTTTTGCATTCCGAAAATGAAAACGATAATTGTCATCTTATATTATATTTATTGAAATATTGGAATGTTATTATGCAGTAACATTTATTTGAAATTGTAAAAAAAAACGATACGATGAAAATTCGCGATGTAAATTCAGGACACATTGCAAAATGTATTTATGCATACAAATTTATTTTATGGGAAAAAGATTATTGTTAAAAAAATGATTCTAAAATAAGCCAACCAGAGAAAAAAACCGAGACTTGTATACCTGAAAGAGCAAACGATTTTTTCAGTAAATCACTGTACAAGATGCAAAAATTATACTGCCACAATATGACTTAGAATCCCAACGATTAAGCAAGGTTCAACACGGCAAGAAGCAAAATACTCGAAAGCAATTGATCATCACATTTGCCATTGCGAAATCACATTTGTCATTCCGTTTCAGTTTTGACTAACGCATTCCAGTTAAGTATTATGAGGACGCGCAATTACAGCAATCAGGAATATTAGTTACATTAATCAACCGAGTTCCTCTTTATGCGCATACGTTACAATACCGCAAAACGACGAATAAACTGCGATAACAAAACGTGGCAGTATTTGCTTAGATAACCGTGAACAGTTGGAGTCGCGTGAAATTGAAATCCATTAATGTGCTTACTTTATTAAATAATTAAATCGTATAAATTAATCCGCGACCCAGACGGATCAAAAGTGCATGAAACAAATCGACGGAATCTTCGACTAAATGAAACTGTTAACACGCGAATTATTGAATGCCCCGGCCTAATTGCGCCGACGTAATCACGAAAGTGCATTAATTCTCGCCGAAAGAATACATTCAATAAACTTAGCGATGTTTACCGTAGTAAATTTGCTCAATTTTGATGTCACATCCGCAAATCAGAAATCCTCGTCACGTGTGCTTTTCGTGCAAGTACGGGGTCGGAGTAAACGTGCCCGAATTACAAGCTCGCAGTGCTACTTATGTCCATCTTGCGGCAGCGCGTAGTTCCTCAGGCAAGCATAGTCCGATCCGTGGCATAACTGCCCGTCACTAGCTAGTCAGATTTTGACGAGCTGTTAATTCGTAAGTCAAACGTTGGCACACGCGAGCACGTTAATCATCCCGGCACGTAGGAACGTCACAGATTACCCATCTAAATCGTGCCTTCAATTTTCATGCAACTCGCGAGCCTATTGCTCGCTCGATGAAATATCACATTATACGTGAATGTTTCGTTAAGTCGATCACGAACGCGCGTCCCTTGTTTACACGTCAGTATCCCGCAACGCTTTTAATTATTATCCCAAACAATTCAAGGCGGCCACGAGATTCTCACATCTTGACAGTTAATGCGGTATAAATGATTATGTGAGAATTGCTCAATCGTTCAGATACTTTAATCTTTTTAACCGGTTGTAAAACAGTTTAAAAAAACTGGCTAAAATTTTATAAATTATTTTTGTAATTGTCAATCCATTGTTTCATATACTGTGGAATATTATTCTTGGTAAATTGATTTTAGAATTTTACTGATTACATTATACAAATTTTTTATTTGAAATGACAAATAAATTTGGATATCCTGCAAACATGATTCCAAAATAGTAAACCTTTATTAAACATTTGTATTAATTTCTCTCAATGTCGAGAGTGCGATAATTTTTATGTAATATAATTAATCATATATTTTTAAGTTATAATATGAACACTTCATTTGTATTAATTAATCGATAATTTGTAATTCAATTTAAACAGATTAAAGATAATTATCACTAATTATCATATTTTTAAACCATGTCAATAAGAATAAAATCTTTGCGACTGTACGGTTCATGTACGGTTTTGTGGCCAGAATGATTTAATTTAATAAAGTGATTTAATTCCTACTTAAAATAAATTTCTAATTATAATTTAATAAAATGAATACTTATTAATTTAATGATGTAAAATAAATTAAAAATAAGCATCTGCAATTTTATTTATTATGTTATTATATTGCGTTTCCTACTGATATCTGTTCAATTGTTCATTAAAATAAAATAACAAAACTTTCGAATTTCATAACATTCGAAGAAGTTACAAGTGAATATAATTTATTATATATTTTGGTTATTAAAAGCAATTTATTTATTATCTTCTTAATTTTTTGTATATTTTGTACAACAAAATTAAAAAAGTTGTGTTAAAAAATACTGTTAAAAAATTCCATTACATTAATAAGTAATCTATATTATTAGGTTAAAGATGACAAAAAATGTTTACATCTTATGAAAAATGACTAATATGAATTTCAAAGCATACTATTAATTAAAGCTGTCTCTGTGGCATACGTATATAAATTGTACTCACAAAATGTACTCCGTGTTTCATATTTTAACGATTAACATTCAAATTAACAAACATTTTTATTATTATTATTATTATTATTATTATTATTATTATTATTATTATTATTATTATTATTATTTCGCAATAATTTAATTCTCCCCACATGTTTATAAATTAGTTTTTATAAAACGTTAAATAAATCACGAATAAAACCAAACTCAATGAAACATAAACCTCGACAAATTTATTATTCTTTAAAGGCATATATTTTGAATAATGAAAAACGAATTTTTATGACTTCACTTTATTATAAAGTACATTAATGTTTATGCAACACTTTATTCAAGTGCATAATTCATGAGCATTAAGTAAGTTATGACATATATTAATGAAGTCATATTTATACCAAGGAAATTTAGCAGTTTCTCGACACCAATTTTTATTTCTCTCGTTTAAGTATAATTGAATACAACGCGCGATTAAAAAGAATATGTTGGGCGCCAGAAAATGTAAATGTTTTATCATTCGGCTTGCACGATCTTGCCTATGAATAATAATAAGGAGGTTGTGACCATAAATTCGTAATGTTTTTATACCAGAAAATGTCGCTTTTTCGTGGTTCGACCCGGACCATTTTTTAGCAATATAAACATTTCATGACCGAAACGCTGCAAGACGAAAACATTTAATGCGCTGGAAAAGTCTGCCCATTACTTCTTTGTACTACTGCGCGTTCTGTGCTAACTTCAGACGTGACCTTTTTATGTACTGCACCCTGACTATCAGGAGCATGATCAATATCGTTTTAATTCGTGATTCTTGAAACCGCAGCACTATTAGTTTCTGCAACTTTTCGCCAATCGACCTAACGCTTCATCATTTGCTTTCTGCACGCTGACTGATTTCCTAATTAAATTTTCGTTTGATTTATATACCTTATTTTAATGAAACGTACTTTTGAGCCAACTCTTCTACATCGAGAAAAAGTCGACATTTTAACAAATTAAAGATTTATATCCTATCTGACTTTCGATTTTTTTCTTCATTCCTTATTTCAGTTGAATTAAATTAATAGCTTTTTTACAAAAAAATGTTTAACATGTAATAAATATCTCAAAATGTGGAAGATAATTGCGTACATATATTTTCAACTCTTTGAACAGATGTTGAAGCATATCCAAAACAATTCTTGATATTAAATTTTTACACGGAGAAAAAAGAATATTAAAAATTAGAAACCAAGGGATTTCAAATTTTAATAAACTGAATAATAATTTTTGACAAACTGTTTATTACATGTTTTGCCCATTAGGTGTCGCTATTCAGTGTCTCTAACCTACGCTGTTCATAAGACAGAATGTCAAATTGTACAAAACTATATGGATTAGCAATTTTTATTAAACTTATTTAATAAATTTTCATAATTTATTTTGCCATATAATGATATTCTGCAAGTATAATGCCAAACTAGTAAACTTTTTATTAACAATTAATATTTTTTCTCTCAGTGTATTAAGGGATATTGTTAGACGATGTAATAAACATATGGTAAATACAACTTTTTTAATATATTCAGAAATTAAATAGTAAAATTGTTTTTCTAATATTACAAGATTTTATGGTTTTCATATAAATACAAATTTATCGCATTTTTGGCGTTCAAAAACAGTGAACTATTTGTGCAATCGATTACACGAAATCGAATTCAATTAATCGTGTAAATGAAATACTAATTGGTAATCTGTTTTTTGTACTCATAGAAAATAATTTGATTTTGAACACGTGCGATATAACAACACAAAATTAAAATGAATTTTCCTAGTCGAGTATTGAAAAATATACAGAGGGAAATAGAAAGTACAAGTGACGCACCAATAAACTAACGGAACGCTATATTCCAATATGTTCTACGATCAACTTTTTCTATTTAAACTCATTATTCTTTTATAGTTCGGTTTTCAACGAAAACAAAGCACAAAACAAAAAGTGGCTTGAGCATATAATTGTAAAATAGGTTAATGGAAAAAAAAATTCTCTTCCGTTCAAAAGGTCCGGGAATGTCGTTATCCTTTCTCCCAATAGCCACACACAGACGCGAAGCAAATAAATTTCAGATATTCGAATTAACAAAATCTTCCTTGGATCAGCGTTGATAGGAATTGATAATTGTAATCGATATTCAATACAAAATAATTGGTGTTACAAATCACGTTAGTTCGACAGGTTATTTCAAAGACGTTAATTAAAAAGGAAATTTATTGCAAGAATAATCGTGCTTTTTTTCACTCGACAACTTGGTTATTTGTAATAAAACAATTTTTAATTAAAAAGAACATATCAACATAACGATCGAAGTACAAACACCACATGAATGATATATATTAATTAACCATTCCTATAACTTTGCCATTTACTTTATCTGGATTTATAAAAGAGCAGTTATTGACATTCAATTGATTACAAATAATATTTATTAGATTACTATCTTTAATTTTCTAACGTAGTAAGACTTGGTATTAAATCAAATAATTTCTCTTGAGAAGTACGTGAAAATACAGTAAAAATGCGGGAAATAGAGTAGAATATACTAAATTAGTTTTCTGAATGCAATGAATTAACTACGAACACACGAATACGAAACATGTGCAAATCTATCTATGAACTTGTATGTGAAACTATGTCGTATGTTCACACCTGAACCTATTCATACTACTATGTGAGTTCTAAAATAAATGCATTTATATAATTTATAAAACATTTATATAAGATCTTTCGAATGAAATCATCTACACTGTCATAACAACTTGAATACTTTTTACAGTCTCTTTTATACTCTTTTAAAACTCCGGGATATTTTTTAAATACACTGAGAAAAATTATATAATAAAATTTACTACATAATTGATAATTAGAGCATATATATGCGTTTACGATATAATTTATTGGCTAATATAAGAAATCATAAGTATTATTATTTCAATAATTTTATAACTAAGAAAGTTTATAAGTAAGACAAAGTAAAGTCTACTATTGCTCAATTGCAAATATAATTATATAAGAAATTTTTCAAATTTTGATGAATTTTTCCAACTTATATGTGAAAAAATTGAATAATGTCATGGTAATTTTAAACTTACGGTGAAACTTTTGAATAAATTTCCTTTTCTTTGAAAGTCAACTTTTACAAATTTATGTCTTTAACAAAGATAAACCATATAAAGTCATTGATGATGATGGCGAGTTGGATTTAACTGCATAAAAGGAATTCGAAGAAAAGGAGTAAAATAATTTCATGACTAGAAATGTTGAAAATCTTATAAGATTTGCATTCGATAGCAGCTGTAGGACTTGATATTTAACCCCACGCTATCGGTTTAACGGACGTGACATTCTCTATTGTAATTTACATGCACCGAATTCACTCGTGGAAAATTTGGAGTCTAAAACCGAAGCGAAATCATTGACAATTCCACACCGTGACTCAATAATACCAAATACGTATTGCCGGATAAAAAGCTTATATATTCCTTCGCGATTGCTGTTGCTCCTATCAAAACGTACTCTGCGGTGTCTTGTTGATCCGCCCTGGCAAACAAACACTTTTTGTCATTTCAGCTCAGTTGCGAAGTGGAGGGGGAAGGGGTGGGGAGGCTTCAAATCAAGTTCGCAAGTGCAACAGCGATCTTATACGTTTACGCCATGGACGTGCTATTTTCAATCTTTATTCTTTGATCCTTTGACATCTCGTGTACTCACAACAAATATGAAATATTATAAAGAACAACGTTATTATATAATAATAATGAAATATCTACTATACATTATATTTAAAAATGCCAATTTTTAAAATTTACTTGTCAATTTAACAAAATTTGTAAAATGTAATGATATAAAAGTTATACTTCTATATACGTAATCGTTTCATTATTTGTTTAAATTTAAACATTATTTAAATAAATTGTGATATTACAGCTAAAAGTTAAACACATTTAAATTGTTTCATTTCAATTTTTCCGTGTTACAGAACTGACAAAAGAGTAACTTTGAGAAATTTTTTTTATAATTGAATCTAACTCCATAACTAACAGATAAAAACATTTCCGAAAGTTAACTTCTTGATAGCTTTTTTAATACAAAAACAGATGTATTAATTATTGTTGTTGCAATTATTTATACGAATTTTTGATTATTATTAAATATTTGCAATATTTACATACTTTCGAAACATATTTATTAATGTAAGGAAAATAGTTTTGACTATGTTGTCAACAATATTTCAAAATGTTCCATTTTGTATTAAATTTTAAAGTTTAATTGCTGAAATTCATATTAACACTATTTCTTACTTTATTGACAATCAAGCGTTAAAATAATTTACAAAAATGCTAAATTATTTTAAGCATTTTCCATCTATATTTTCCAATTATTTAATTTCATTATTAATTGTGCAGATATTTGTTGAATAAAATATGTTATACTCATACCATTAATATTAATTACGATGGTAATTTTATTTTATTTTCTCACGTGATATTCACACTTTTTTAATCTATATCTCGGAATGGCTTACACACTCGCTTTATAAAGGCTGTTAATTAAAAGTCAATAATGATTATGATGAGCATAAAAGCATTGTGACTGAATAGTCAATATTTTAGTAAATGAATCATTTACCTTTGATGCACGTAATCTGTCATAATTTAAATCATAAACTATTAAAATTAATTGATTAGCTTCTATACCAGCAACATCTGCTTTCCTTGATACAGAGTTTTTGCATATGAATTGATTTAATAGTTTAGCGATAAATGTAATTTCATTTTCAATTTACATTAATATTATATTCAATTTTGACTAAAATGTAATCTCTAAAACATTAAAATAATTATACACAAAAACAAGAATGACATTATTGAACGAATCAATTTCACGTCTCTTATTTATTTTCATGAACTTCTTAATTTACATTTTACACAAAAGTCACCATTTTCTTAACCAAATAAAACATTCGGTTTGAATATGTATTATTACTTTTTAATAATTCAAGATTACTGCGTTAATAGAAAGCCTTTGTTCAAAACAAATAAAGTCTATTCATGTCGCAATCTCAGATTTTACATTTTAAATCATTTACAAATTAACAAATAATTAATTTAACAAGAATTTTTTTTAAATCGTGTAGATTAAAAATAATGGGGATATTGTACTTAATTTATTTATTTATTACTATTTATGTATATATTTTTAATAATACTTTTTAATATTTAATCGTCTTATTAACTAAATAATAATAAATCTGATAGTTTATGTACTTATATAATGGTTACGTAATATTACAATTTGCAAAGGTCGAGATAAACATTGACCCTCAAGTATAATTCCGGAAATGACAGAACATCATAAGAAACAAAACACTAGAGCTCCATTTTGTCTGCAAGATAATAACTGCTTCTCTCAAGAACATAACGTCGAACCACTCGTCTTATCAGTAATGTTACTGTGTCCGATAAATTCAAAACTGCGAACATCATCTCCAAGCACAATCGGAAGTGCTCGTTAATTGTTTGTTAGCAAATTTACGACTACTTTAGATAAAGTGTTTGTGAATTAAGAAATTATTAATATGAAACAGTGTAACTCGATCGTACAATAATGTCCAACTAGACGCAATAAAGGTTGAATAAATGTAATTTAATAATGCATACACTTGGGTAGTATAATTCATACATTTAATTGAGAAGAATTATAAAATTAATTATCTCTTTTTAATTAATATTTAATTATTAATTTTCTTTTTCTTATTATCTATACAATGTACTTAATGGTATCATACACGAAAAAAAAAGAATATAATCTGGAAACCAAGAAAAAGATAAAAATATTTCATCTCAGAAATTAATCAACATATTTTTAAATTATATAAACATGGTATTTTATTTCACAGTTAATTAAAACTGCGATTATTTTCTTCGTCACCTGTAAAAGCAAATACTTTAGACAGTTAAACTCAGAATTAAATGTAATTGCTACTTTTGATCCTCTCGAACGTCGAACATTTTCCCTTCCCCTAAAGTTTTTCCCTGTACATTTTAAGTCTTGGAACTTGAACGACATTGCGAAATGGGTTAAACTTATTATACCCTACTGGCATTGCGTCTGTGTCCTATCTTGAATAGTATCTACTTAAACCAGGCCGAGCATTGTGCGATTCATTTTATACAAATTAATGAAAAAATAATATTGACTCCGAGTATTTAACGAGCTTAAATAAAAGTAGCCTTTTCAACAGTATTCAAATTATATCGATTTATTATCTCGAAATTGCACGGCAAACGATAATAAGTTTAAATTTAATTTTATTTACGAACATTATTTAAGATTAAAGTTACAGAAATAATATTTATAAGCTGCTTTAATTTAATTCATCGTTTTTAATAAGCAATAATGGAAAATTATTATAAGGGTACGATACTTTAACATGGAATAAGAAAGATCTTTAAGATATATAAGTGTACGGCACATAGTCAGCAAGCAACAGGGAGTTGATACTTTGGAAATTTATGAACCTTTGAATCATCTATTTTTGACGTGTAAAGACATAATTACGTACAAGAATAAAAACGTATGATAAAGTATACTGATGAAATATTATAGTATTAACAGACCATATTTTAAATATTCTCTCAGTGTGAATTGGAAATAAACAAATTTTATAATATAAAAGTGCAATAGTTTAAACAATATTTTTCAAAGGATGCAATTAAGTTCACTGATTTTATAATTAAAACTAATCATATACTAGTTGAAATATTTTTTATGTATTTAAACTGGATTATTATTATTCTCTTTATTTCAGAGTAAATTTCACTGTAATTAAATTACCCCATAAATATAAACTGAACGACATTCAAGTATCACGATAGTGATCATAGATTAAAATGTCATTCGGTGATAGACACAAAATTAAAGATCGATCGTAAGATTTTATTTTCCAATCTCAATTCAGCAACTCCAAGATTCGTAGTTTTCTGTAATTATCTTCCTCCTTCTCTGTGGTACTCATACCCTCCTTTCTCGATAATTAGTATCACGCCCAACTGCTTATCTAAAATCGCACTTCAATTATGTGGATCAAAGGTGCACGAATCATTTTTTTCAAGCATCGACATTAGTGTTTCGCTAAAATGTAAAACGTATAATGAAAAAACATTGCCGCTGATCAAATTAGAACAGTTCACTGCTCCGCCAACGACATTTGAAAATACGATTTGTACCATTTGATGCGTTAACATTTTCTTAAATTTGTTATACAAATTTTTCTGACAATTGAATTAACAATTTTTTTCAATTATAATCAAATGTTACAATATATACGTTTATATGCATTGAAAGGTGTTTATTGCTTATTTAAATATAAATACACTGATAGAAACGGTTTGCATTGCACGAATGTTTAAGAATATCCGTTTAATTATATCTAGTGTAAATTTAGTGTATATTTATGATATAAATTCAAATACTTTGCTCAAGTATTCGTATGCTTCTTATAGGCATACGTATACCTTTCAGGAGTATACGTATACCTGTCAATTTTCTAAGCATATAATATACCTAGGTTAAGCATATGTATACTTGTGCCTTGTATATATTTCTATCAGTGTAAAAGATTTTTATATTTAAATTAATTTTAAATTATAAAAATGTTAAATATACCATTCACTCAAAGTAAAAAGTTTACTAAATTTAAATGAAACAAGATATCGTGAAGTATTACAAATTAGTACTTTGTTAAAAAATTTGATTGAAAAGTAAATTTAAATTGACATTCTGAAATTCATGTTATAATAATGTCGAAATATTTTCCATTAAAATAAAATTCGACTTATTGCAGTTTTCAAAGCGTTCAACTATTATTCTATGTAATACATAATGCATAACATGAATTATGATATTATTTACGACATTAAACGCAGTATCAAGTATTTGCGACAGGAATGCCATGAAATTGATTTTCTGTTATTATTATGCACTTCCTAATGCTATAATGAGAATCTTTGACGGTAGTTTGATGTGAGCAATAATGATTATACGCCATATCTTAGAGAATTATTTTCATTAAATCAGGGGGGCAGAAATTTCAAATAAATCTTAATACTTGTAACATAAAAAAACTTAGCATTTAAATTTATTAGCGAAGCCAGAATTAATTTTTTTTGATTTTACATAAGATGTGAATATTTGTTTTTACGCACACGGTAATACTAAAAATAATCTATAAAGTTTAGTACATAGTGGTGAATTCATGCATAAACATCATATGTTTTTATTTCGCATTACATATATTTATATAAGACTCCAGGTTACTAGCTTATAATCTACAACTAATGATCGGTATCAATTGTAATGTTTAATTTACATAAAAATGGAGTATTAATTTTGCATGCATCTAAACATGAAAATAATCAAAAAATAAATAAACATAACTTGCTCAAATAAGATCGAATTTAGAAATTCGGTCTATCAGAAATAGGATTAAAAAAATACAAAGAATTAAGACACCTCTATGTCTTATTTAAAGACAGACATTCCTCCAGCTACTTCAGTATTGATCAGCTATGACCAATAGAGTTTATAATAAGATCATACTCAGTGGAAATGGCACGTCAAGCTCAAAGTAAACTAATATGTTAACTTTAAAATACTTGTTTGTAAGTTATCTGACACGAATTTCGCAGGAACATAGTATTATCCTTATTTGGATGTTCATGAATATTCATCAAGACAAAATCAATCTACTTTCAAGCCTGAATTATTCAATGCGTAATTACCATGATAACATACTTGTTTCAAAGGTATGCTGTGACACTGAAAAGAATATATAATTGAAAGGGCGATGATTAAACAAATATTAATAAACAAAGAAACAAATCTAAAAATGATTGGACAGATTGTGTAAACATTGTACGGACTTAAATAAAAAATAATTTATATTATGCTACACTGAGAAAAATGATATAGAAAAATGTACTATATTATTAATATACCCACGGACATGAGTGTACACACCCGTCCATAAATTATTGTTTAATTTTCCTGTGTATTTATTATATTGAATTAAATATAGTTGAATTTTGTTAACATGAAGCAAATTTTTAAAAATTTACATGACACGTTACTTAAATAATATCAAAATACGCCAGAAATTTGACAATTGTTTCAAAAGCTACTTGGATTTCACAATGAATCTCACGCCTTTTTGTACTTTTCCATCTCAAACACCGTTCTCTTTTAAAATTTTAATTTGCTACTCGTTACGGTTTTTCTTAAATATGATATAACACTCCGATATTATACAAACGTATACATTATTAAATTTTTCTTCAATATCTAAACCGCAAAAAGTGCCATTATTTATTGATTTTTTCCGCTTTTAGAAAGAAATACTAAATGGCAAATTCGAAGATAATAATTTTAATCGGGAGAATAAATAACTATGTCACTGACGTTTCTCTCGCGAAACATTTCATAAAATAACCTTAATCGGTGCATTGTCTCTCAGTCTCTACTTCTTCAAATAAATTCAAATCATCCATGATTATTATTAATTACGTTACTATGAACCATCTATACGCGGTAAAATTAATTAAAATTGTATTAGTGAAAGGACACCAGAGCAGAACAATTTAATAAGAGAAATTCTCTTCAGAAATACTCCACTGAAATGTTATGTAGGGTTTCAAAATAATTACGCTAATTCAATTTTAACTCGTGAGAAATACCACTGTGAACATTTCTCTCACTCTTGTTTTCAAATCACACGTATACCTTTTTGTATATCTTTTATATATGAATTCATACAGAACTTACGCTCAGAAAAAAAACTAAAACCGTAAAAAGTTTACTACCATACTTACAGGATGTCAAAATTTATTTGTCATTACAATAAAACTTGTCAAATTTAATCATATTATCTAATATGCTTGTCATTAAAGTTCTGAAATCGGTTTGTTAAAATTTAATAATACCTCATACCACACACAACCCGTGTTCTTTACGAGTCTATGTATAAAACGAAACGTTAATTATTGTAAAAATAATTTGTACCATTTCACATATTCTTTATAAAACGACATACCATTTTCCTTAAAACCTTTTTCTTTCAATGTTTTATTATCTTGCACTCTTTTTCCGAATCAAATAGTACATTTTTGGTCTACAATTTTTTTTTATTTCCATAATAGAGCTATATTTTCCTTTCACAACACTACCCATTCTATACATATTAAATGGCATTTGAGAAAAATCTCCATTTCTTATCCAAATACTATACGGGCCCTTGACTTTTTCCGAATATAATTCTTTGTCTAACTTCCGATCTTCCTTCTCTCTCTTATCGCTAAAACTTTTTTCGCTCTGTCTTCGTCCTTTTTCTCTTATTTGAATGAGCCATCCATTTCATTTTGTCGAAATCAGGTCCCCATGAGATAGATCCCATCGTTCTCTTCGAGTATCGCCCCGGAAAAACCGAGTAACACCGATTTCGTAACTTTCTAGGTTAGTTTTTGTTCAACCAACCAAAAACAACAATTCTCACCACATCTACTAAATACTTTTAGCTAAAGGTTCGATACTCGTAAACGAATCCTTTCCAAATCTTCATACTTTATACCGAATACTCCTCTGTTTAACCAGGAAAATTGCTTGTTGCAAATTTTCCACGTATCTTCTTTTAGGTGTCCTAAATTGTTTTATAATTGGAGTATGATAAAGCAACATCAAGTTGACAAAACATAAACACTGCGCTCAAAATTGTCGATAACAATTTCGTCAGCGTAATTTATGCAAATAAAGCGGCCTGAATAATTTTTTCATTAGAAACATTTTGGAACAAATAAAATAAAAACTTCTTCTCTTAAAATCATTATTTAACGATAGAGAGAAGTATTTATTAAATATAATGTAAAATTTATAAAGTAAACTATGTAATATATAATAAACTGCTTTTAATAAATATTTCTTTATATAATAAATAAAAAAATGTATTATACTATATAATAAATATTAAATATAGTATAAATACAATTTATATAACATTATATTTATTATTTATAAAATATATATTATTTCATTGTTCCTTATTAATCTAAAGAAATGTAAGATTCTAAACCTTAAATTATTGCTACTTTCGTATAATCACAACATAAATTCTCTTACCGTGGACTTCTAATCTATGATTATAATCCATTTAATTAGTTGTTAAAATGCAAATATTACGAGTTGGAATTCTCATTCGCAATTTCTGCCGTCTGTTTTGTTATCTCAATTTATTATGTGATATTACATCAACTACACTCTTATATATCTTGTCTGAAAAGTAAAAGAAAACATAACAAGCATAGTATCTGATTATGATCAATCAAAACAAATTTAAATGGGCTCAAATTTCACAAGTTATTATTTGAAAACGTGTATTCAAATAATACAATTTTGAGTAGAAAAATGTTCTAGCCCAACCTCTATCATGACAAAGGGTAATATTATTATCATAATTAATTGTCCATATTTAATTTTGATGAAATTCTAAATTACTCCTTTGTATCTAATTATATATAATGTGATATTTATTATGTTATATATAAAGTGATATTTATGTTATAAGTAAAATGAAAACAAAGTCGATAATAATGTGATGCAGCACATCCAAATAGAATATTCAAGAGAAGAAATAAATTTAAACTCGATAGGAATTCGAAGTTACACTGAAAATCCCACAATGCACTTGTCAGTCCGAAGCACTTTTCCTCGGGACTTGGCGAGAGCGCGAAAGAGATTAATGCCTCATCTGATATCCCGTCGAATAAAAATCGCGCCATAAAAGGTCAAGCCTTATGGAAACCTGACACCTTAAATCGTTCTATGATTACGCCGTTTCTTGACGGGAAGAAATAAAACTCGACCGATCAATAGCTCAAAACGAAATGGTTTATGTTGATAAAAGACAGTTATCGGTTTGAAGCGTTCAAAGGGTCATTTACACTCGCTCGAAAAAACCGACGAAGAATGACCGAAATCGTATAATGAAGTGTTGGATGGAATGGCTCCTGCGAATGTGACCATCAAACGGATCGTGTACAAAATGGTCAGAATAACAGCAAGACTCGTTAAATGCAATGTCAAATAATTTTTTTTTCCTAATTGTACCGCAGTTAATATTTTTTATTTTTAAAGGGCTTACTCCAGACGTTGAAATTGTATTCCGGTCACCCACAGGACCTCGTTAAATGCAGCGACGACCTAAACGTAAGTTTGCGCACAATTTCTTCAATTGAAAAGAAAAATAATTAGTTGAATAAAATATTCGAATGCAAAATTTATTGTACTGAAGAATAATAACATTTCTGAAATAATAATTTTCTATTTGGTCTCGGTTTCTATACTTTATATGCTTGTTTACACTGACGTTATGTTGCATTACAATTTATTGATAATAAAGTTAATTTTAATGTATTCATATGGTAAAAATAATATTATTATATATAATAGTGAAATTAAAACTGAAAATTTTGTTTTCAAATTAAGTGATTAATATTTAAATATAATAATTTTTTCGAGTATCAGTTTACATATGAATTATATAGAGCAGGCATAAAATAAAGTAAAATGATAGAATATCATTATTATATATTTTACGCAATAATAACAGAGTTTTATTTAGAATCATAATTTCTAGAATTGATATAACATAAAATTTTATCCATTTAGCGTAAACTGTTTGCACGTCTACTCTTACTGTATTAAACTAAAATTTGTTCTGCATGTAGCACATTTATGAGGACGCAGAGGTGTTAGAAAAATGTGCTATCATATATATAATACATATAACATGACACAGGAATACTTTTTTTTCCTTGAATTTATGTTGAATTTTCTCGAATATATAAATAATATGCTCTTTTGTTTCAAAAGTGTATTATTCTTCAGTCCCATACTTTTCGAATAGTAATTTTAAATATATGTATGAAAACATTAATTATTATTTACTTCAAGTAGATAAAGTTATTTTTAAAAATAAAAGGAACGATACAGTTTGTACCGCAGTTATATCTCACGTGCAACTTGCAGTTCAGTAATATCGTTTTTCGCAAAGTTTGTCATTTCTCAAAGTTACCAAGGTAATGAAAACTAATATATTTTTACACTAATGCTCTCTTAAAGTAACGCGAGAGATCAATTCATAAATTGTAAATGACAAAACGTAATGCGAAAAAGTAACAGTACTTGGAACACAATTTTCAGCAGTTAATCTTTCGGGAAAAATATAGAAGTATTAAATAATTCGCGTATCTTGGCAATGACAAGATGCGGTATTTGAAGCAGTAATAAATATTGACTGTACACTGAGAGAAAAGTTGAGCAAATATTACTTTACTTGTCACCTGACGTTAGTAATATTATTATCATACAAGGAAAATTAATGGTAACTTACCTCAAACATTGTGGACATATTGCTTGTATTTTAATAATTTTTCTAATTTTTGTTAATTAAATAAAAAATGAATATATTAAATTTTATAAAATAAAATAAAAATAAATTTTAAATTAAAGAAAAAGGAAAATAATAATTTCTTTATAAACCTAACTTAACCAACACGAAATAAACGATAATTTGCTGTTCATTCAAATATTCAGATTTTCAATTTCTAACAAATCTATCATTTATATTTTAACGATTGTAACATTAAAGTTATTTCGTTTAAATAATAACTTCTTTAATTATGAAAAATACACTGAGATAAAAAATATTTTATCAATGGTGTTATTTTAATGTTTGAGTAATGAAATATTTCTGATATTTTTCATTTTTATGTTGACACGTGCGACTAATTTCACACAGGCCCTGTCTCTACTCTTCACTTTAGCCCAATTCTTAATTCGTCGCCATGGTAAAACTTGGTTTTAAAAGATAAATTGTTTTGTTGACAAATACTTTGAAAAATAATGTACAATATTACAATTTTTAAAAGTAAATAATAAAACGAACGTTTAATCATGTAGTACGATCATTTGTTATCATATTTTACGTTAATGATCATTGAACTTTTCTCTCAGTGTTATAATTGCGAGAAAACTGTTAAAAAACATTTTCCCTTTTTACCAGATGAACGATCTCACGCCTACCATTTATACAAAATTAAATATTTCTATTAAAATCTTGATTTCGGTACTTTCATTAAACGAAAACAATCTCGTTGACTCTGTTTTCTTGCCAAATCAACCGATTTTATTTGGTAAATAAACGCTTTGGGGCGACAGGGCTATTATTGAATTCAGCTCTCATTTACTTAAAATACGAAATCGAACGACTCAACGTGGATTCAGGTATTTTCTCGCTTTGTTTCTCTTTCCTTAGCAGAGTGTTATCTAGGGGTTGTCATCCGCGAATGGAAGATAGAGAAAAAGTAGGCTGAGTTCTCGATCTCGCATCGCTGTTCAAATAAAAATCCAGGTAGCACACGACACACTCTACCTCTGTGTATAAAAACCCGCTCGCACGTCCATGCATTCGTAATCACGTATCATACGTAGAAGATCGTCAATCATCAACAACAACTCCGCATTAGATAGAAGTGTTCCATCATCAAGACACTGCAATTTAGAAAACTCGTTTGTCCCAATTCCGAGAAATTAGATTTGCCAAGGCGAAAAGTAATTCCCATAAAGTGTATTAACTTTGAAGTGGCTGAAAATTTCAACTCAAGGAAATCGCGGAAGAGGGATTGAAGTTGTTCTTGAATTTTCCATATTTTTTAACGTTTCGTCTCTTTTTTTTTCTTTGCTTTATTTGTCTGCCCTTATTACATTTATTTAAGGCTTCTTGTTAATAAGGAAAATATTGGTTCGAGCGCAACTCGGATAATGTTTATCCCAATAAGTCTCCGGGGATGAAAAAAAAAAATGGCATGCAATATATCAAAACGTGTTAAGCCATTTTCTGTATATCACTGGATTGCTAGGTTGGAAAATCTTGTCGATAGTGACATCAGTGAATTGTGTGCCTTTCGTTGAATTGGTGCGTGCTGCGCGATAAACCACAACATTTACATGCCGTTAAAATGACGGAGGCGATAAATGTCAAATTCAGTTTTAATGCGCCAAACGCGCGGAGGTTGCCAGACAGCAGTCGAAATTGAATTCGCATAATTTTATAATATCTGCGAAACATTAGACGTCCAATAAATGGACTTCTCTGAAATATTTCAAACCTGTCACATATTCAGCGGAATCAACTTTGATAACAAAACGTTCGACCGTTTTATCATGTCTGCAGCAAAATTCAGAAACAGAAGAAAAGAAAAGCTAGGAAAAGAAAATTGACAATAAAGTGAAACTCGGCAGATAAAAGAAAAAATTTTGTTTAAGTATGGTTAACTTTTTTACATTAATATGCAACATTTTTACAATTTTATATTGTCTTCAACTTTCTAAGTTTTTTTTTCTTGTTTAATCATTTTCCAATTTTCGATTTGCATTAGAATTGTCTCGATTTCGACTTTTGCTCCAATAATTGTTAGAAGAAAACGTAACAATACTTCTGGAGTTCTAATTGATCAACTAAATTCGTTCGAATTGCCATCCCCAAATGTTCTCGTACAAGGTTAATTCGTATCCCACACTTTAACCGTTATCCTTCAACCGAACGGTCCCGGCGAGTCGCACTGATAGAAATATATGCATGGTACAAGTATACATATGCTTAACCTAGCTATATTATATGCTTAAAAAATTGACAGGTATATGTATACTCCTGAAAGGTATGCGTATGCCTATAAGAAGCATACGAATTCTTGAGCAAAGCATTTGAATTTA
>JABFPN010002394.1:0-22530 GCA_022817305.1 Leptoteleia sp. ZL-2020
AATGAGAGAATGATGACTTCAACTCAAGTGTTATAGATTTTGAATAATGACCAAAAATATGGTCGAAACGTCAATCCAATGAATTAATATAATGTTAGTCTGTTGTATAAAAATTTACGGTCGAGAATAAATAAAGAGAATAAATAATAACATTAACAGACGTTAAAAATACAATATATTATTAATTTACTTAAAAAATAAATCTTATTTTTACGTTACCTCCTTTAATTTATATTGCAGATACATGGATTCTATGTAACTTTTTTTGCACGAAAAAAAACACGGAATTCATGTGTCGCAACATAGAATTGGAAGGAGGGGAGAATTTCTAACCTAGGGGCTAGGTTAGTTTAGTTTTAGGAATTTGAAACTTCTGGGAGGGGAGAAGGATAAAGTTACCCGCTATGAATACTTAAGCATATTAACTAAGTTAATTAATTCTGGGACACTTCAGGGAACAAACCAGAAAAATATCCAATACCCAGTGAAAACCATAATTAATTTTTTATTCTACATTTGAGAGCGCCACTTTATGTTAATTTTCCCTTCAACGCCAAAAAGGAAATAAAAACACAAAAGGAATTATATCTAGATTGATTGTGGAGTAACTTTTCTGCAGGTGCACCAAAAGTTGTATTAAAAATTGATATATCACGTGATATTGGTAATATTTCTTAAGATAATTTTTTATAAAATAAAGTAGCTAATTTTTAAAGACAAAACTGTCTATTTAAAAACAATAGAATCTTATGTTTAATCGATTTTCTATTTAATATTAGTAAAAATTCTTAAAGTAGTAATAATTCTATTTATAATAAATAGATTCCATTTAATGTAAATAGAAATCCAATTGCATTTTTCTCAGTGTATGAAAAGGGCGGGAAAGAACATAGTAATGTTTTTTACATTATATGTTGGAAATATTTTATTCTAAAGTCTTATTATTTTTGTTGTACACTCGACTTCCACTTTATTTGCTTTTCACTTATTTTCCCTTCCACACATTTTCCAAAGTATGGAAGTTTCCGGTCCCAAGAAAAGCAAATTTGTGGAAGTCAAGTGTACTACATTGTTATTATGCAGCTTTATCTAATTTATTTAAATAATTACCGTAGTAATATAATAATTTTATAAATATTTATACTTATATACCTTTTAGTTACTATATTAGTGCATATAGATTTTGTTACGCATTTTGTTACTGTTTCTTTCCGTAGAAGATATTGCGGTGTACGTTTTTAGAGGTCAATTTGAATGGAAAACTATCCACATTATGTTTCGTATAATTTTCCTTTTTAATATTACTTTTTATCCAGTTTATAAATAGAACTTAATCGTAAATTATTTTGAAATGAAATAAGTTGTTATTGATGATTTGGAAATTAGATATTCATGGAAATAATTATTTATAAATTGAATAATAATATTTTAATTGTTTCAGAGCTTTATCTATAGCTGGATTTTTGTTTTCAAAATATAAAATATACAATTAAAACAATAAATTTTCTGCATTTTGTATTATATTTAGTTTTCGCTTTTTCAACATTCTTTGTACATTAATTCAAATCAGTTTTCGACTTGTAATTTTAAACTTTTTGCAACATGAATAAGTTTTTTTTTTGTTGTTTTTTTTTTATAATTTTCCAGAACAAATTCCATGTAATTATACGACGAAACAGTGCAGAATAAGTAAGAAATTTATATTCATCTATGACAGTACGAGTAATTCCTTTAGAAGTAAATAAATATTCTATTTATAGTAACATTGTTTACGGTAAAGAAAGTTGATTTGTAATTGCACAACTATTTTTATGAACGAAGGCTGTCGTGTATAGTTTATTGATTTGCGACGTTCAAATTAGAATTTATAGCGTAATAAATCATAAATCTTGCATGAGTTATTGAAATTTGAAGGAAATTGTGAAATAAAAGTTGCGGTCATTGACCCACAAAGAACACGCGTTTGCAGACAAACACAATTGGATGAGTAAATAATAGAAAAAAGTGATAAAAAAAAAGGTTTTTTATGTTATTTCAACTTGAACGAATGAAAAAATTATAAGCAATAAGGCAGAGAATTGAAAATTATATATGATATAAAATAAACAAAATATTTTATTGTTATTTAAAATTATATAATATATTATAATATACTATATATTGTTATATATAATATATTATATAATATATAGCAATATTAATAATATAATTATATATTGATTTTTGTTTCTCAAATGAAATTCCTTTCAATTTAAATTTTTCAGTATTATTCTAAAATTTAAAAATCTAATGGTATTGAAGATTAAAATGTTTTCAAAGAACAAAATTAATGAAGAAAATAATTTGTTTTTATCTCGTTACTATGCCTTTTTTTATGACGAACAATTCTCGTTTACGTTTTATTATGGAAAATGTTTTTACTCACCTTAAAAATTTCACTTTATGAATAATATATCGTACTAAACTCGAACAAAAGTGGTTTTAGGTTGGTAACCCTTCGCCTTTGGCCAGGGTTACCAACTTAAAACCACTTTTTTCCTCTTTGAGTAAAATACTATTATCCTTTACTTCAATAAAATTGTAATGATTTAAAAACTATGAAAACAACAGTCAATAAATACTTTGATAAATTTAATTTTATTTCTCAGTGTTGTAATTAAATTCCAATTAAAAATCTTCTGTTTCCTTCTATTTTAATTAAACAGAGAAGTAAATAATGCTGTATAAGTGATGAGAAAAGTGAACAAAAAAGATCAATTTATTATGATATTCACAAAAGTTAAAAATGATGCCACAATTACGACAAGTGTTCGATTACAATCGAGGATATCAGATTCAATTAAATTATTATACTCCAAATGAAGATAGCGCGGAAAATGGCTCAATTAATTACTCAACTTATTAAATTACTTTGTTCTGAATTAAATGTATTGTGGAATGGGAATGAGTAAAGTGTAGTCAAAGCTATTTTATTTGCAAATGCTCGTAATTAACATATAAATTATATAACATTAATGAAAATAATAAAAATAATAAGCACTTTTAAGGACGAAACGAGTGAATAAGCAATTATTTATTTCAAATTTGTTACGTTAGATTAATTGTTTATTTAAATTTATTCCCAACGAAGGTAAATAAAGCATAATGATGTATTGTACATAATATATATAATAATAAAGGTATTAGTGTAATAGAAACTTAGATCGTGAGATTACAAATATCAAAATAAAATTATTTAAGCGTATGTATGAATACGAAGATTGTACAATTTGATATTAAAGTTTCCTGTTCTAAAGTTATTATATTAATATGCAATAAGAAAATGTAATAACAAACAAATATCTTAAATTAAACAAAGTAAAACTGACAAAAATAAAAAAAAGTCGAGTTCTGCAGAAATAATTTTATTACTTCTTTATTCTTATATTGTTAGAAAAACAAATGAAGGTAGTAAATAATAATTAAAATATTAATAATTCTAACCAACGTATAATTATCCAATTATAGTAGTTATTAGAAAAGTTATAACTGCGATAAATCTTGATGCACAAGTCCATATTAGCCTTCGTAAGATTCTCATTTCGACAATATTAAATAAATTCTTGTCTTCATTTTAAAAACAAATATATCGCGTAATATAATTATAAAGTTAATATAAATTAATAAGATTAGGGACAATAAGGAGGTTTAATACGGTTTAAATTGTTGTACTATCTAACTTCATTAATAAATTTAAAAAATTAATCTTATTAAATCCTCTTAGCGGAAATCTCAGACAGGTGTTTCAACCATTAGCGCATAATTAAGTCGTGGCTATTATTTTAATGTGTACAAATATTAGGTTTTATCATTTAGTTTATGTAAAGGAGAGTACGTTTAATTAAGTAACTGAAGAATATTTTAGAATAGGAAATATAAAATGAAACATTGCAAAGAAGAATTCAATTATTGACGTTCAATGCTTATTAATTAAATTTAAAGTTTAACTTTTTCCGCAGACCCCAATTGACTTATATATAGTCATATATGTGACATATATGTTACACCTTTTTTCACATTTATATGGCATATATATCTATGAAAACAATTTATATAAGTGCCATACACACAACATATACGCAACCGTGTATACGACATATATGTGACCGTATAAGCTGCATATATGTTCACATACATGACTTTGTGATATGGTCACATACATGACTCACATACGTGACTTTATGCGAACATATACGATGCATAAACGTGGCCGTATGTTTGCTCTAGTCAAGTATACTGTATACATCTTTTAAGAAACATATACGAACATATATATGGCATGTTTGTCTCCTATGTCAATTTTTGTCATGGGAACTTCTTCGGGCTTCAATACCTTGATAGAACCCTTGTGCGCAGAACCACAACGTTATAAGTAATAGACGTACCACGGTACAATACAAACATGTTTTATTTTTCAAAAAAAAAAACGCTTTGAATTGCCTTTTCGTCACTCTGGGAAGGAAACGCCATTTCTCGCCCTAGGGAGTTTCGGAAAAATGGCGTTTCTCATTCCCCGAGTGACGAATAATTATGTATGCACCAAGGGAGATTCACGAAAGTCATCATCATTTGAATCTCCCTTGGAGCATAAATAGCTAATTTCATAACACCTGAACTTAGCCATCAATGAGTTTAACCCTCCCATAATGAGTTCGATAAGAAGGGTAGTGCAATGAAATAAATAACGAAAAATAAAAATTGTTCCAGGTTATCGAGCACACGGACAACCTGATGGAGCGGGAGACCGAGGAGGCGGTGGCGTCGCTGCAGGTCGTGTCCGTGGTAGCACTGCCATCTGTCGGTTCGACGCAAACCGTCGAGACGACGGTGGTGAATTCGGAGTCGGGATCGCCCCCTCTGTCGCCCGAAACGGAGGTCGTCACCGACGTGATCAAGGAGGAGGTGGAGTCGCGACCCGCCAGTCCGAAGCTCGTCGCGTTCGGACCGAACACCCACGTGTTCGCCAGCCTGGAGGACGCGGCCGTCGCCGGTACCAATTCCGAGCCGAGCGTCGTCTCGGAGGCCATCGCAGTCACGATCAACGAGACGTTCTCTTCTTACGTAAACGGCGCCACCGATTACAAGACCACGGCCGCCGCGCAGTTCGTCGCCAGCAGCCCGACCAGGCCGTTCTCGCCGGCGGCAAACGAGCCCGCACAGCGCTTGCCCAGCGTCCTAGAGGCCGCCATGAAGGCCGAGCCCAAGGTCGAAGTTGAAAGGTTAGATTCTTGGATTTATATCAACTAAGGATGCGCACGCAAACCTCAACAATTCAATTGATATGGGGCCGGATTGTGTTCTCGCGTTCCGTAGCGCCATCTGGCGCCATCTGAAATGGACATTTATATTTTCATTATTTCAGACAGAAACTGATGTACACATTTTAATGAGTTGTTCAAGAGGAACATGAATAGTATTATTATGTACCAAGGACGAAGCGAACAGGGATTATAGATAAGTGTGAAGTTGGCTGTGTAAGACGAGTGCGAAGTTGGCCATATTCACACGAGTCTCTAATCGTCGCTCCATCCCTGGTGCATATATTATTTTTTGTAACAAGTGTAAGGAGAGTGCCCTGTTTCCGTTCTGTTTGAAAACTTGCTTGTTTCCGCCCTAGGGTGGAAAGCGACTAATTTCCGTCCTCGTCTATAATCAGCTGGTTTCGGTCTTCTAAACAGGACGGAAACAGGGCAGTTTTTAATAATACGTTTAATAATACGTTATTATTATTATTATTAAGTGTTGAGGCAATAAATCTAATTGCACGCACTTAGCATTCCATCATTCTGCTCTTAGACACTTGAACAAAAAAATTTCAGACGTAAAATAGAATAAGTTATACATGTAAAGGTTGAAATTGTGAGGTTTGGGTGTGAAGAAACACCATTTCATGTTAGGTTTACAACTTACCAAAAACAAAAATAAGCTTTTTTAATTCCATAATAACACATTTAATTTGAATAATTTTGCAACATTTTACCAAGTTCATTTTAACTCCTTAACCATAATAAATAAAATTCAATTTTGTTGTGTATTCATGACATGTTTACAACGTTCATTTTAGAGTAAACTTGTGGTGATTCAGGTTTGGCTCGCCGGTTCACTGTTTGGTTTTCATTTCTAAAGTTATTTTCCTTATTTTCAAAAGTATTCTTCAAAAATCAGATTTGTCGAGCATCATTATTCATCTTTATTTATTAAAAAGGCATAAATTGTAAATATATTATCGGTCGTAAACGAGTCCCATGATTTCTTGACCAAACATCACCCACATTTATTCAAATAATCAAAATAATGTTTGGAAAACAAATTTGTTTAGACTGCCTTCGCCGTCGAACTCATTGGAGGATGGCACTCCACAGTCAAGGCTGTACCTCGCGAACACCTCACGGCAAAATTTGGAGACTATCGTGGAAGCGATTCGACACTTGGAGGGTGATCACCTGTTTAGCGACGAGCCTGCGCAGGACGTACCCTTGGCGTTAACGAACAAGCCGCTGGCAAGTGGCGCCACCACGAACGGCGCCAAACAGCGTCTCGTGCACGCGGACGTCAACAACTTCTTGCAGTTCAAACAGCAACAACAGCAACAGGCGCAGCAGCGACCCGGCGTCATAGTCGTGAAACATTCGTGATCCGAAGCGTCGCGTTCTAAGCAGCGGTTCGGAACTCGCGAACTCTTCTCTTAACCGAGGATTCGGATCATCGGAAACGCGCGAGAGAATGTCCAAAAGGATGGCTGAACGACGACACTCGACCGCGACCTTCCCTTATCTCTCCATCACAACCTCCCCCTCCCCCCACATTTATTCAGCCATTACCAACAACACTCGGGTTGTCCAACAGTGCGATGGTACCATCCAAGTGGCCAACTTTTAACCGATCCAACGAAATCACAATTATCACAAATTTCCCCATTTCATTTCCCGTTCAGTTGACCTACCAATCTCCCCCGCATTCAGACCGATCGGCGTGCCTAGCGCCACCTACACCAATTCACAATCAGATTCGAACATCAAATGCAATTCCTAAAGCTGATCCACAGATTTGAATACCGCCCGGCGACTAGGCGCCACGAAATTTCACGACAATCGAGCGTGGCGCCATCTGGTCACGGCGATCCGCGTCATCCCCTCCCCCCTCCTTCTCTCGCAAGGCAATTCAGCAGTATTATTTTGGTCACGGACCTCAAATCGTCCCGTTTTCACAGTCTCTTTCGCGATCGAACCGTTCACGGCGCCACCTGTTGGTAACCGCAATGACGAATCGCACCGGTCGAGTGTTGCGATCGGCGGCGCTTCTTGTTTCCTTCCAACCAACGTTTCCTACTCTTCCTTGCATGGCGCGAGCCCGCCACTTTGTACATAAATTGTATTTCCTGTTTCTGCGATCGTGTCTCCATCTGTACGGTGTTAAGTCGTATTGCATTTTCGTGCATGAATCGTGCTTCATTTGTAACGCCCCCCCTTCCCCCCTGGCCCCTCCGCCTCGCCGCCCCCTCCCTCCACCAATTCCCCTCTACCTTCGTTCATTTCTTTTTAAGTTTCATAATTTAATTTTTTTCGTTTTTGGTTTATTCCTTTCATTGAAACGTAATATAAAGTATAAAAAAAAAAGAAAAAAAACAAGATTGACAAAATAAAGTAACATGATAATGTCGCGAATTTGACACAACTCCAAGACAAACGCCATCTGTGTTATTTGATTGCGATCGTTAATCTCGTTCGGTTTTGAATTTTGAGTATTGATTACTCAACGAAAAAAAAAGTTAAAGAGAGAGAGAGAGATAGAGAGACAATCATCGCGCTTGTCTCTGGAGTTCTGTCTCAGGCCGTAGAACAAAACTGTCGAAATAATCGAAAACGTGTAATTGATATATAGTTTAGTGTAAAACTAATCGAGGAGCGATCATTTAGAGGCATTCGCGCTTTCAACGAGCTTGGGACTTTCGTATTTTTCTAGCTTTTTTTGTATGATTTCCACCGAGTTTTCAACAATTTTATACGGACAAACGGTCGTTTCGTCTGATTTTGCTACGTTTATATAAAAAAAAAAGAAACGATGGAAAAGAAGAAATAAATAAACAAAGTGAATATATAGTATATTATAAACGTAAATTTAACAAGCAAACGATACTAAAAGTAACAAAAAAAAAAAAAAAAGACAAATGAAAACGGAAAATAAGCAAAGGGATTCTTTTGTATTCAAATTAGAATGCAGCCGCGTAGAGTTTAAGAGTTTTTTATAAACATTTCTCTCTTTTCTTTTGTTCACCCATTATTTCGTTTCCGTACAATCAGAGTAACAAAGAAAAAAAAACAGTCACTGATAAATCCAGTTATGTTACCAGCAAAAACTTCATACTCCCCCCTCAGAGTGTGTTGAACCTTTTTTTTTCTCAACGAATGAAAATTATTTATTATAATTGTGTTTGGATTTTTCGTATTGTGATCATTAATTGTAAGATTGAATGGTAAAAAAAAGGAAAAAAAGACAAAAAAAAAACGAATAATAATATTGTAGAGAAAGAAAGTTATGTTTTGTAAATTGCGAATCTAGTATTTTTTATTTTTAAAATGCACGAAAAGAATACGCTAACGCGCGATAATCAAATGTAAGAATTACTTACCTATCAATGCGACGACGTCTTTTGATCGCGTAAGGCCACATTAGTGGTGTGTATTGTATATTGGTATATTTATTCCTCAACTCCCCCCCGCCCCCCAACCCCCCATCTTTCTCTTATTATTTTTGCATTTTACTTTATTCCCCCTCTTACCCACGCCCCTGTTCTCTTATTTTCTTCCTTTCTTTAACATTATCACACGAGGATTAACCTTATTATTATTCGTAATCGCGTAATTGATATTAAGGCAACCGGGTGATTAAAGGGTGACATAAACGACCGTAAGAAAGAAAAACCTATATCTCAGAGGCGTCGCAATTTTAAAACTGAAATTTTTCTTATTGTACCGAAGAAGGAAACGTTTTGGAGGAACAAAATTGAAACAAAATAGTATATTACGCACCAAGGGCTCTATAATCGTCGCTCCGTCCCTGGAGCATATACTATTTTTTTGTAACAAGTGTAAGGAGAGTTCCCTGTTTGCGTTCTGTTTGGAAACCAGCTGTTTCCAAGGAGACGCGGACGGAAACTCGTTAGTTTCCGCCCTAGGTCGGAAAACGTTGAGTTTTCGCTCTAGGGCGGAAAACGAGTTTCTGTTCTAGGGCGGGAAACGTCTGTTTTCCGACCGCGCCTCCTTGGGAACTGGCAAGTTTACGTCCTCGTCTATAATCAGCTGGTTTTCGTTTTCCAAACAGGACGGAAACGGAGCACTTTCCGTGCACTCGTTACAAAAATTTATTTTCTTTTGCTTTTAAGCGCGTAGAGGGCTGCTTAAAAAATGATAACAAACATTGCTATTATTCTTTTCTTAATTCACCCCTTCGCGCAGCAACAAACAATTCTCGTTGACGTTTTTTTAACACGAAAAAACGTTTCGTTCTTCAGTTCTACAATTTTTTTAATTTTACCAGTTTCATTTTTGTTTTGCTACTCTTCTATTTTTTTTTCTTTTTAGTTAGTTACAACCTTTTTTTTGCTCGTTTTTATTTCTTTACTTATACCGTGTTATTTATTTTTTTCCACTTACTATTTGTGTTTAAGTTTAAGTAGAATGTAAAAATAAAGTAATGTTACGAATTTCGCTGAACTTCTGAGAGAGAGGAGCGCTTACCATTTTTTTTGTTCCCAAGTTTAAATTCAAATAGCGACGTCGTCTTAAAAATCTGACGCGTTTCAATGTCCCTCTATTTCCGATTCTTCTCATTTCCGCATCCTTTCTCCATTGAGTTTCGTTGTTTTGTATTTCACAAGAAAAAGTTAATGATCATAAGTTCGAGACCACGGTATGGTGTGGTGCGCACGCATACAAGATATACATTCTGTATATTTGACACATATTAAGGAACTGTGTATGAATTAAAGTAACCATTTTAGTCTTATAGCAATTCAATTAATGTAATGTACAAAAGAACATTGTCATGTGGGTGAATTTGGTTTGTGTCATTAAAGATTATCTCTTTTTTTTATATAAAAATCAATACACAAGACGTTAATAATAGTAGTAATTTCATTAACAAACGCAGACACACGTTACTAATTTAAAAAAAAAAAGAGTTATTTTATTGATATTATATTTAAATTATTTGATGTATTACTGTTATTGTTTTTATTATAATTATTCCGAGCAGCTTCGTGCAGCATGTTTAAAGCCAACATTTCTCGAAATAATAATAAAAACAATAACAGTTTGAATGACTGCGCCACCCTACAGTGGCAACAGTCACTCCTTAAAGGCGAACGTCGTGCCCCCTGGTAAATTGTTTTTCATTAATATTACTATCATTATATTTTAATGTAAAATACATTTTAATTTTATAATGTTATAGTTTTCACGCATTCAATCATTCAAAGAAAGAAAGAAGGGGGAAAAAAAGAATCATTTTTTTTGTCAATCGAGCGAAAAGTACCATGTAAAGTGGACGAGAAATTATTTATTTTTTTATAGCGTATATATTTTTTTAAAATTGAATTGAGTTGTAAGTAAATGGGATTATTAAAAGACTTGAGAAAAAAAATACGCTCCTCGAGCGAATTTGATTTACTTAATTTGACGAGTATTGTGATTTCATCAGTATTACAATTGCAGGAATCATCAAAGTGGTTCCCAATTGTAAACTGTCTAAAGTGAAAACCAAAAATTTCTTATTTAAATGGAAAATTAATCCACATCGTTCTATCAAACTTATAACTAACTTGAATTTCATATATATTTATTAACGCCTCAGCGTACTAATAACTTTGCATAATGTAAAATTAACATTTATAAATTGTTCATCTCCCTACGATCATGCCCCCTGCATTGTTATACATTGAACTAATCTATGAACTATATTAATTTCATTAATTAATACAGCGAATTTTCAAGTTGCATCGTCTCGCGCATTAAAACTGTTTGCGGGTTGACCGTTGTAAATGTAAGGTCAATTTTCAAACGGTGAAACAATTTGCGCGAGGCAATGCAATCCAAGTCATTATATTTCAAGTTCCAAAAAGGTAAAAATGAAACGAAGAAGTACAAGTTGATGCAAACCAAATCGCTAAATGAATTATCCCCAAAAATGATTGTAACCAACTGTAAAGACGAAGAAATTGCAAAAAGGGAAAAGAAAGAAAACTTTTTTTTATCTTTTTTTTTTATTTTTTTTTTTTTTTTGAATCATATGCACTTCCTTTCATGTAGTACGAAAACGCGTAATTTCGATTAATCTGTGCCAAATATGGAGTATTGTTACTTTTGTTCCTTTATAGTTTTCTAACGGTATAGCGTAATCGCGTCGACTTTAAGAAGCCTCAATAATGTTATCGCGTGCTTCTTTTGAGACTCCAATCTGCGACTTATCCGTACAGACCACTAACCGAGAAGATGAATTGGAAAACCGATTGAAAAGTGTGCCACACACATCTGATCTAGGCATGACGAATGATAACTGAGCATATAAAAATGCGACAAAGTGAATAGAAAAAAAGAAAAGAAAAGAAAATCGAAAATTGTATGAGCCCAAAAATTAAATTGTCTCCAAAGAGCACGATGACGAATCGAAGAGCGCAAAAAGTGAGCTTTTCGTGATGATTTTTTATAAGAAACAAGGGTGACTGCTGCGCGGGTGTGAGTGTATGAAAAAGTGCAAAACTTTTTGTCCTTTTCTCTTTTTTTTTTATGATTTTTTTTTCTCTCGTATTATTACGTTTTTTTTTTTTATTATTATTATTATTATTCCCTTCGTTAAGCATCCTTTTCCTTTATTCGCGAACTAACACAAAAAAAAAAAATATGTTGTACATCGACGTGACGACTTTTTTCTTACAGTGTGATAACAAGGGATTAAGTGTCGAGCCACGTGACTTTCTCACGTGATCGAGCGAGACGAAAAAGCGAGCGTGAACAATTTCGTAGGCTTTAGAGAAACAAGCGTAGCTGTATAGGTGCAAGTAGGGAGCGTTTTTTAATGTTAAGTATGACTACTGTAAATGGGTATCACCAAGTAAAGTCTAAATACAGTCGGACCTGTGGTATTGAGCGATTTGAGACCAAAATTCGGAGAGAGAGATAAGAAGACACGGAAGATTGGGGGGTGCGCTGGGGGTAGGGGGAGGGGGGTGGATGATGAAACAAAAAAATTGTGGGTCCCGCTGTATTCTATTAGATAAATCAGCTAATTATTATACGACTTCTATTAAAAGACGCTGGTTATACAGATCTGATACCACGTGTACGCAATAGAATTTCAAGCAATTCTAATGGAATAACGATGAAAGAAACGACGAGAGGTGGAAAAAAAGGAAAAATGAAAAAAAAAGAAAAAAAAAATGAAAAAAACGATAAAAAAAAGACACATTTATATAGACATTTGCATTTTCATGTGAAATATTATACTTGCACAGCAAATTTTGAGTTTATAATAAATAACTTTAAAAGGATTTGCTTAGGTGTTATTTCTATCCTGTTGCGCGATGTTGTTCAGTTAAAACGTTTGAGAAATCTGTAAAATTTGCTTTCATGAAAACGATTATTAGGAAATTCATTATATGTATTATTTCAGTATATATGATTTATTGATTTATGATCATTATATATTATTTACCAATTTTTTACGTACTTTATACAAGTATAACCGATTAATTGTTTTAATTCAAGTTTGTATTAGTTTTTCCTCATTTTTCCCTTAATCTAATCCAGGAAATATATAAACATAGAATTTTGCATCATTTTTAGAGTATGTAAAATGCATCAGATGATAACCTTAATATTTAAAATTGTTGATTTAACTCAATGCTCCGCGTAGTTTATTCCTTCCACCAACAGTCCTTTCTGTGATTATGATACTTCAGTACCGTAGCAATGTCATATATTTATTGCCTTGTATGAATACTTTCGAGCATTGAATTACAGAATTGGTTTTTATAAAAAAGGACAATAATAATTAATTAAAAATAATTTGATAAATTACATTATAAAATGTATATAATTAAGTTAAGGTTTCCATAAAAAATAAGAGGCATTTTATTAAAAAATATAACATTTTATTTATTTATTTGTACATCCGTCTTGAACTAAATATTATTTATTTAGAATATTAAAAACATAACACTTAATTATTTTTCTATAGATATTTTTGGAAAGTTCTACGAGACACACAGTCACCACCGAGGCAATACTAGAAGGAAAATCGAACGTTTTAATTAAAAAATAATTCAATAGAGTAAAATAAATAAATATCATTAAAGTAAGAAATACATAAAACAATTGAACTCAATTTAGATGCTATTACTAAAAGTTTAATGAGTTTAATTTAATTCTATTTATATAATAATATCATCCCTTGTGGAAAAGAATGCTGAAAAATATTGAAAAATTTCTAAAATTGGGACTTTACAGCATTTTTCAGCAAATTATTTCCACCAGGGATAATCTACTATTAATACAACTTAATACAAATATAAATAATAATTGATATACTTACATATTTTTGATTCAAACCACATTTCGTTCCATCGAGGGCATGACCCACGTCTGCATACAATCCTTTTAGTGTACTGCACATTAATTTACAAGATGTGTACTAAAACAAGAGACATTATGGAATTTTAATTCAGTATTTAAACTCCTTCAATCGTAGAACTTTTTCTTATATCCAGAAAGAATATGTATAAAATAACTTACAGAGATTGGAATAGAGTAAGGATTTTTCGTTCTGGACGCACATTGCTTTTTACGACTGATCAACTGACCAGCTATAAGCATGTCATAAGACCGTTTTCCTAGGATTGGTCTATTTCGTACACAACTTTTTCTCCTAAAAATGCCAAACATAATAATACATTTAATTTTTATTAGATATTTCTTCCATTCAAAGTTATTAATTAGATGTATTAAATAGAGAAACGCCACTTTTCCGAAACTCTCTAGGGAGGGAAATGGCGTTTCCTTCCCCGAGTGACGAAATAGTGTATTACTTCACGAGGAAAAAGGTGATTTTAAATATGTAACCCAAGCCAAAGGCGAAGAGTTACCAACCTGAAACCACTTTTCTTCCTCGTTGAGTACGATATTTTACTCAGCGTGAAAATGAAATATGTTGGTACCCCGCAGGGCTACCAATACATTTTATTTTCAAAGGGAGTAAAATCATATTCATTCTTACCAAAGGACATTCTGAATTTGTTTCTTAGAAGTATAAGACCACCTCCTTATACCGGGATCTTCTGCAGTAGGAGCCATTACATAATTTGCATCTTGGGGATCATGCTCGGCACCCAACCTGCATAGCAAAATTATCTCATAATTAAAAGCAGTAATATTGAAAGAGTAATAATGAAAAAATTGATTTAATACAGGATGAACCACCATGGTTTGATTATACTTACAAATGGCCAAGTTCGTGTGCTAGGGTAAAAATGGACAAATAATTTCCTCCATCTTTAATAAGCACACTCGATTTGTCTGAGCCGTCGCGGCTACTTATCGTACAAAGTCCATTTGTATAAGCCATACCTGTAAATACATCAATTGTATGATTAAAATTAAAGTAATACATCACTTAATAACTATGTGAAACTGACGTTAATCATCTGTTTCTTTCTTGTTTTTCTATTTTGTTTGTTTGTTTTTAATATAAATTTAATGAAGCATGTTAAAATTGCAACAGAATCTTGCACCAATATGATACGTACCTAACAGACCCGAAGATCCACTATCATACAGAGTTTTTCTAGAAAAGAAAATAATTGGAACATTATAATATTTATGACTGCTAATATTGCAAAATTTTAATATTATAATTTATATTTACCCCGTGATTCCAATCTTTGCGTCATAATTTCGCTTGGAAAACACTCTTTGATCATTCAAAAACCCAGCACGGCCGAAGTCGTTTAATGTTGGTTCAGCATCTAAATATCCACCTTCAACCATATATGTTTCAAACTGTGGCGCGGAGCTAGCATCCTAAATGGCAAAAAGACACGTCTGGTTATTGAAATTTATATCACAAGTTATATTTCATGGATATATATATGGCTACGTCACCCCATCGAGAATTTTGGATTGGCCAATTTTGAATTTCCCGTTTAAATTTGAAAATTACTTGAATTTGGAATATTCAGGCACGTATCTTGTGACTCAAATTGGGGGAGCTACCCGATAAGTACACAAAATCACTCGTAATATGATTAACATTTAGCAATATTATTAGATTGCAAATGTACATACAGCGCTCCACCTGCTACTTTGACATTCGGTAAAAATTTGACACTTACATAGGGAATGATCACTGCCACTACAGAAATCTTAACTTTAGGATTTTGGAATTCTCGATACTTTATGTCAACACCGTTAAAAAGTGCAGCCAAATACACTATTGCTTTGTTCAGTTTGAAGTCAAAGTTTCTGTAAACATAATAATTAATTTAGTTACATGCACGTATGTGAAATGTAGGTGGTGCTTTTAGAATGTAACAAATCAAGTCGGATAAAGAAAGGTGTGGAACGTAAGGATTCATCGTTTAAGCCTACATGATTACTTGACTTGTACGACGAGTCAGAACATTCCAATACACCGAGCACATGGAAATCAGCTAGTTGCCTAGGTAGGTTCCTAGGTAGTTATAGGATTTTGCCTAGTTTCTTAGCTAGGATCCTAGTTCGAAGTTTAGGATAAGAGATCAACTAGTTTTCGACCTAGGACCCCAGCTAGGAAACTAGGCAAAATCCTATAACTACCTAGGAACCTACCTGGCACCAGAAATCAGCTAGTTTCGTAGGTAGGTTCCTAGGTACTTATAGGATCTAGCCTAGTTTCCTAGCTGAGGTCCTAGGTCAGAATTTAGAATCAGAGATCAACTAGTTTTCGACCTAGGACCCCAGCTAGGAAACTAGGCAAAATTCTATAACTACCTAGGAACCTACCTAGGAACCTAGCTGATTTCCGGTGCCAAATTCCTATATAGGATCCCAGCTAGATTTTGTTTAACAGGGATGCAGAGAAAATATTAAGAAAAATGACTAAGATTGTTAGTAAACTGGGCCCATACTTGTCTAAACTATGATTTTTATAATCAAACAATTATAAATGAAGTTAATATTGTACATACCCAAATGCATCGTAATCCAGCATAACCAATAATTCAGGGTAAACTTCTTCCACATAGTCCTCAGTCAAAAGTCCTACTTGTGGTTCTAATTCGGTCGTATTTAATGTCACGGCTGTAATTGAGAATTATTTGTTTTTAATTACTGTATTAAAAAGCATTTAATGAACATTGAAAAAGTATTGTACAAATTTTACTAATAAAAAGACATTCATTTCTTTGTTCTTAAACCTGAAGATTAATATTCCAACATCTTTATAAATCTATTGAAAAGCAATTATTTTTTGCTTTTTTTTCATTGATATTTATTTCATATTAATGGATCTTCTTAGTTTAATATAATAGAAGCACAAAAAATATAACATACATCTGCAGAATTGTTTAGCCCGTTTCGTTATGTCTTCATTCAACTTCACCATAATATGATGTCCGCTCGAGATTTGACGTTGCATTGAAACACTTAACTTTTCTCGAATATCTGACGGAATGGCGGATACATAGTGAGAATTATTCAGCGTTCCTTCCTGTTGAAAAAAAATTATCGATAAATAATAATGTATAAATTATTATTAAACGAAAGGAGAAATGGAATGTTTTAGGAAAGTTAAAAGACAAACCAATCAAGTTTTACAATTTACAAATGCCAATGTTATATAAAATATTGATATATACTTACAACCAGCTCTTCCCCATTATTTTCGTATAACGCAAGTGCAGAATTGGTGGCTGCATCTTGTAACAATCTTATATCTACAGTCTAAAATAATTAAATTTACATGAATTACAATCACAATTACAATTACAATCATAAATTACTAAAAATTACAATACTAAAAATAACTATACATTGATAATACTTTGAAATTTTTTTTTTGAAGTGCAAGACTTGTATTACTGCTGTGATATCACAGATGTTATATCAAAGTTCCCTGGTGAAAATAATTTGCTGAACGCTGCTGAAAAATGCTAAAAAGTGCTAAACAGTCTCAATTTCAGCAGTTTTTCAAAGTTTTTTCAGTGTTTTTCAACATTTTTCAGCATTCTTTTCCACAAAGGTTGTATCACATATCAATATTACTATTATATTTTGTAATGTAACTGGAATATATGCGCGTTTATATGATCACTTCTTATAATTAATTGTTAAATTCTTACATAGTGGACTCTCGCGTATTTCATTTTGTAATCTGGCGTTAAATATGAGCGAATTATTTTAGTATGTGTCCCAAATATGTACTTATTTGCCAGTTCAAAGTGGTATTTTTTTGCATCGCCGTACGCTCTTTCTACGCGAATTTCACGCGTGTGCCTTTTGGTAGGATGAAGTAGGTGAGATATTGATATTATCTCGTGTTCAGGTACTAAAATAAATTAGAATCAAATGAATAAAATAGAGTTCAAATTGCAAACATATGATTTAGAAAATTTGTTCATTTATAAGTATACTATTATATTGATGTATATGCATATATATAATTATAAAATATATATTTTGTTGGTTTTTATTATTCTAAGTAGAAACATTTATTAATATGCAATAATATAATATAATATACATTTATATTACATTATTATTATCCATTCATTCTTAAAAATTAAAGTTCAACTTGAACGTCGCTAAATATGAATCTTCTGTGAAAATTAATTATTCGAATGAACAAATTTTCAAACAAAAAATTTTAATAAATGAAAGAACTTATAGAAATATACAGAATATATATATGTATATCTAATTTTCGACATAGTAAACTATGTGTCAACTAAAGATCTTTTCATAAATTTTTCTAAACGAATTATTTTAAAAGTTTTCTTTTATTTAGTATTACCTGCATCTCGAGTGGTGCCAAACAATGTTTTTATATCCTTATCATCTAAATGGTGATGAATCTGAAATATAATCAGTTTATGTGAACTTTATTGCTTGAAGAATATTTATTATTATTATTATTATTAATTTCTGTTCTATGAATGCCTATAAACATCATATATATATATATATATATATATATATATATATATATATACAAATATATACAAATATATACAAATAATAGTAAAATTATATCTAAAAATGTAAACTTTACTGTGAAAATAAGGCTAATTTTTATTTGAATTTTTATTGTGAATTTAATTTAAATGAAAATTATGACTAGTCTTACCTGAGTACAACTTGTAAAGTTTACGAGAAATGCGACCAATAATAATAAGGCACACCGCATTGTAGTTCGAAACATTCTGAGCCGAATTCCCATTTTATATGTGTATATATATTTATATAAATGCATGAACAGTTCAAACTAAAAAATACTCAAGCAATTTATTACTAACACTCCATTAATAATATATTAATTGAAAAGACCAGAATGATTCATACAAAATTTAATGACTAATTTGGTTTATTTTTAAATTCATTATATGAATAATATTACGTCAAATTAAACTATTTTATTAATTATGTATAATTATTTTGGTATTAAATTTCTTTATTTTCTATACTGAAAATCAATTGACAGTAAAATCGTTTGCAAATTTGAGAAAGTAAAAGTTGTCACTGCTAATTAGAAAAAAGTAAAAAATGATAATAATGAAAAGCAGTTTTAAGTATCTTTTGATTAATGATACAATGCTGCAATGTGTTCTTTTGTGGAGAAGAATGCTGAAAAATACTGCAAAAACCTGTAAAATGCTGAAAATTTTACAAGTTTTTCAGCATTTCTCAGCATTTTTTCCCACAAAAGTCCTTTTTACATCTTACTATTATTTATAGCAAAAATAATTACTTCTTTTTTACGTTGATACTGCACAAAAGTTAGTTTTTTCTTGTGTCTCCTTTTATCGGGCTTTATTGTTTTAAACTTGCCAGTCATGTGATTGTGATTTAATAAAATAAATCTACCCTTCAATATAATAAAAAAAAGCTGAAACAATTTTTTTTAAAAGAGAATAAAATGGCCCCAAATAACTGAATAATTTTTACCTTCAATTTAATTATTTTTAAAATCAATCGAGAAAGAAAAGATTTAGCAAATTTTGTAATAATAAGCCTATTGTCAATATGTATAAATAAATAAATCATTATAATATATATAATATTGATTTATTCTATCTACATTAATAACAGAAAAACTGGCACAAATCAGCAAATATTTTAGAAAAGTTGCGACGCACATTAATCATTAATTATTCGAAATTTTACCCCTATTTTGTATTTACTTTGGTCTAAATCTCATTACCTTTAATAAAAAAAAAATATTACCTCGAAAAAAAATGCCGAGTTAGTTTTAAATATAAAATATTTACAATATCGCGTACAAGTATTCACTTTGAGAGTCCAAATGGTATAACTTCTACTGTTACATTTCGCAGCACTATGAAATTAATGAGACAAAGGATGTAAATAAAAATAGTACGATAGATTAGTAAATAAGAGTACTAGTTATATTATCAAACTTGTATTATTTATATTGTATCCAATGAAATATAATGTAAGTGAAACGTGCTGAGAGATAGCATGTGTGAAGTAATTATTTCCTCTATTTTAGAGAAATTTTCGATTTCAACCAGTTTTTCCGACATTTTTTTAACACCGAAAGAATAATGTAAACTAAAATCTGATTTAAGAGTTGAATTTATTAGAGTCTATAGTTATAAAAAAAAATTTTTCTTATCTAAATATGTTGTAATTTATGCCCTGCAAAGAGCATCAAAGACCATGGACGGTACACTCTGGAACAACAATTCAAAGTTGTTCTTAATCTAAAGAACATTTAGCTTAGTAGGATTTTAGAAAAATATGCATTTTTATAGATTTTCTGGATTAATAAAAATTTAAGAATACTATCAAAAAACTTGGTACTTCCAAGTAGTACTAATTTTGGAGTAATAATCAATTTTAATCAAATTAGTTCAATGTAATTTATTTGAATTATACCGTCCACGAGTTATATAAATGTTGTATAAGATGAAAAATGCACTTAAAGTTTTTCACCTTATACAACATTTGATTTCTTTTACATAAAATAGTTATAGAATTGGTTTTTACGATTGAAATTATATTCTATACATTTCAAAGTATTGATTAAGCAAAAAATTGGATTTTTCTTTTACATCAATGGTGGTCACCCCACCTTAAATTGCGTCAGAGCACCTTCCAGTTATATTATATATCAGTAATTATAACAATATTATATATAATATCTTATAACAATAACAATAATGTTAGAAATAAATGAATCACGCGTGACTCATTTATTTTTTGCAAATCATTAACTGTTTATCATCCACGACATTCTCGTTTACTCGCTTTTATCCTTTGTTCCATTATTTCGGTTTTAAATCCATTTTATTCTTCTTTTATCATTTTCCAAAATATCATAACTTATTCGTTCTTTCTTCTTCCTAAATGTTTCAAGGCTGTCGCATCTGCCATTAACACAAAACTGAAAATAAAAGGAATATTTGATTAAAATAAAAAAATTAAATGACTCTAACAAAACTAACAAAATAGAAGAAGAAAATTAATCTTCATATTAAAAAATGTATTGATTAGTAGGACACATATTAGTTGTTTTTAAAAAAAAGTGTCCAAAGAATCTTCCTAATTAATTTAATTTCCAAAGTACCTTCTTGGAAAAGAATGCTGAAAAAACTGAAAAATGCTGACTATTCCAAATATTAACAATTTATCAGTGATTTCAGAATTCTTTTCCACAAAGGTAATGATGTTATATTATATGTTAAAAATTAATACTATTTATTTTTCTATTTCATACATATTTCTATAAGATATTTTAGTCAAGTTTCTGATAAGATTTGTTTAAATAATCATTTAGTCAATGAAAGTTAAATACTTTTCCTGCGAATAGTTTCATTATTTCATTTTTCTCAGCTAGAGATATGAATTATGTATTTAATTTCATATAAATAGAATATCACAAGTCTTACCTGAGTACAATTTATAAAATTGACTGCAAGTGGACCAATAATAACAAAACATTTTAACATAAAGCATACCTAGAAAAGTTATTTCATTTCAGACATATTTTCAATACATATTAAAACTTGTTTCCCGTATATAACTATAAAGTTCATAATTAATTGTGCATTAAAAATATACCAATTACTATTAATTAATTAATTTACCTAATTTTTAATATAACTTTTAAATAAAGATTTAGTCATTATTAAATGTCAATTTAACTTATTCTAAAGTCACATTTGGATAATTTAATTTAGTATGCAAATGTAAAATTTCTTTTTACTTTTCAAATAATTTTCATTAAAAAAATTCAATAAAAATGTTCCATTAAAAGGATGCTGTTATAACAATTTATATTTAAAAAAAAGTCGAATTTAACATTGCAGACCAGATTGAACTTTGTATCTCAGAATTCTAACAAGTTAAACCGATGATTTTCCATTTTAATTGAAACTTTTAATATTAAGTATGATATATATCAGTATAACATGATATTGGATTTGATTATATCCAAGCACGTTCCAACTGTGGAATATTTTTCAATAAAAACTGCAAAAAATCAATGTTATTATACGATGGAAATCTCTACACATTCTTTTATTCAGTTTAATCAATATATTTTCGTTTCCAGATATAATTCCATTTATAAATTATATATATTAATATATAATAACATATGTAACTGGTATTTTACAATGAGAAAATTATAGTAAATATAATTTATTATTATTAACTCATTAAAGTAAAAGTGAGAGAAATTTATTAATAGCTGGTTTTATATTTATTAATAACTTGGAGATGAATATGTAGTATTCCTTATATGATATAATAAAGTTTGTTAAATATATTAAAAATGATGTTAACAAGGAATACTAATTAATAGTATATTACTCCACGAGGAAAAAAGTGGTTTTAAGTTGGTAACCCAAGTCAAAGGCGAAGAGTTACCAACCTGAAACCACGTTTGTTCAAAATATTTTATTAACCGTGAAAATGAAATATGTTGGTAGCCCGCAGGGCTACCAATACATTTTATTGTTAATATATTTTTCTCAATGCACGCTGAGAGAAATATTATGGAAAAATTCCAATAATCTCTAGAAAACGAACCATATTGAGCAGATTTTCTGAATTTTTTTTCAAAGTTTAGATTCATTTTTACCATAGTTATAATAGAGAACAATTTAAAATTATACAATTTGTTCAATTGTTTATTTTGTTCTGTTCAATTTTAAATTGTTCTCTATAGTAACTATGGTAAAAATTAATCTAAACTTTGAAAAAAAAAAAAAAAAAATCT
>JABFPN010002395.1:0-22529 GCA_022817305.1 Leptoteleia sp. ZL-2020
GGGAGGAAATATGGCCATATATGGATTAAGGAAGAAATAGTTGAAACATATATGAACTATATGTAATAAATCAGAATTAATTTTTCAAGTTATTTTTGTTTATCTCAATATTTTGAATATTTCGCACTTTTATTTTGACACATGCTGCTTCATATTGAACTTGTCGCTAAACTAGACTTCAGCCTTATTTACAAACACAAAGGGAACACAAACAAACGATATCAAGCGCGGTTTATTTTTTCCAGGCAACCAAACACACCCGTTAACCTCACGGAAACACTCGTTTGAAATGAAATGGGATAGAGGATGAAAAAGATAAAATAGGGGGAGAAAATTTTTAAGTTCAGGTAATAATTTCGGAGAGGAGACGTTAGGGCGCGTTATGAGATGCATCTTTCGACGCGCATCAACATTTCGCACAAAGGTAAGCGCGCACGGGCTCGATGGTGTGAAACCTGTTGCAGTTCTCTCCCACACACCTGCTCCTAAATCAGAGTCCCAACCACACGGCCGGTATTTTAGGAATTCGATTTGCGGCCAATTGCCGAATCCAGCCCCGAACGGACGGATATGTGAATCATCTCCACTGACACGGTGAAAAATGCGCTCTGCCAAATTTACTAGTAAAAATGAAACATATATGGTCCATATATGTTTTAACAATTCCTTCATGCACGGAAATCAAGAATTCATACATGGACATACATGTTTTTACTTCATCCATATATGACCATGGCCGTTATATATGGCAATAATTGATATAATATTCTAACTATATATGCTATTTGATAATTTCCTTATATGGAAATCAATTATTGCCATATACCAACTATATATGGCCATGCATGTATTAAGGAGAAACATATATGTCCATATATGAAGTTTTTATTTCCTTATATGATATTGTTAAAACATGTATGGTTCATATATGGACCATAGCCAACTTAAAATTACTTATCGTCGAGGTTTTTTCTCCTTCAAATTACATAGGATCAGAGTTGAATTTCTTTGTGAGAAGGCACTTGCTCAAAAGTGCGAGGACAATGGCGGAATAAAAGTCATTCGCGATGATGGCGAAATAGAAAAATGTCTCTTACAGTATGAAATTCTATTGCGACGTGAAAGTGAATCGCGCGGTGGCTATAAATCCAGTTTAAATGTTCCCGTTTATTATGTCCAATAAACGGGAGTAAATTATGCTATTATATATTTAGTACTCTACGGTTTCATGGTTTGCGAATTGATCGCAGCTCTGCTACAACCGAAACGTATACTGAGAAAAAGTTGGGATAAAAATTAATATACTCTATGTAAAAATGGGGACAAATGGTATCTTCTTGTCATACTTGGTATACAGTTTAAAATTGGCTATAAAATAAACATTTTTATTATACTAGATCATAGTAGCTTGTAGAATGTTTCTAACCTCTTTTAGACTGTACATTAAATGTAACAAGAAGACGTCATTTGTCCCCATTTTTAGATACAGTATAATAATTGTTATCCCAACCTTTTTCTTAGTGGAAAAGAAACATTTATTCGACGAAGGAAAATAGGTTTATTTTGACATTTAACTTTTTACACTTGTACCGGGAGTTTGAGTATTTTCAACTATTAAAGTGCTTTCTAAGCAATAATGATATACGGAGTTACTTATCAAGATTCAATTGTAATATTTCTTAATTTGCAAAAGTGTTCAAAAGTGTGAATAAATCCGAGATAATAAATTAGATGGAAATGTGTTGTTTATAATAAAATCTTTGATGTACATTTATGTCCACAAGATTACTATAAATTATGTATTTTTGATGTCATTGAAATGTATTAAATACGACCGTTTTTGCCCACCACAAAAACTTATAATTTATATATTCAAGTTGCGGACATTCAAACGTACTACGAACAGTTGAAATGTTTATGATAATTTAAAAATAATGTATTTGAGTATATTAATTTATAATACATATGTGGGCTTTTACGATGACCATCAAGGAAGCATGCCAGTCAATGTAATTTTTAAGGCTTAATTTATCGTACGTCCATTAACATTAATTGTCAACGTTTCATCCACATCAATTGGACTTATCAGGGTTGTTAATGTTTTATCTCTAAGATAAATAAAGTTCTTCAAATTTCAATAATTACCATACAATCAATTATCATTGCGAATATTAAGTTTTATAATGATATTATTAAAACAAAGTATTTTTTTTTTCAAGGAATAGAACTTGCAACCATATATTATTATTCCGGGTCATAGTAACTTGTATAATCCCCTCAACCCCATTTCTCCCCATTTTAATTTAACTTATTATAAAATATAATACCAACTATTAATCAATTTCTCCCGCCGTACCAACCAAACTGCCGTTTTGCTCGACTAAAATAAGCGAGTTAAAAGGAGAGAGGGAGAGAGAGGGAGAGAGAGGGAGAGAGAGAGAGAGAAAAGTGGCACATTGTAAACGGTGAAGCTTGCAAGTGACCTTGCATTCGGTCGCATAAAATGACAAAAGGAATAACGAGTTCTTGAAAGGCAAGAAACGGTAATCGCAGTCTGTCCGAGTGAACATACCCCCTTGGACATACAGGACGAAGAAGGCACTTTGGCAATCAGTTCTTTGTAAAAGTCCTCGAGGCTCCTCCCATTTTGTAGGCCGGGTTCAGTGCACGCGTTATTCTCTCGGCTAGAACTGGTCGAGGCCTCGCCGCCACTGACCACGTCGGCGTTCGGCGCATCCTTCTCCCTGGGCGCCGGTTGCCTCTGCTTCCGCTGTTGCTTTTTGAAGAATTCCGGGTCGCTGAAGCACTTTTCCAGGCTGGAAGCACGTTGAAGGGTCGTAGGTGAATTTGGCGTCGACCGCGACGACTCAAAGTCGGCCCTGATCAGATTTTCGGTACTGCGGTCACGAATTCGCGGGGGATCCTGGTCACGGAACGTTCTCCGGTGGTTCTTTGCGATTTCGCAAGTCATCTTTACTCTGCTCCTTCCGCTTACTCTTTGGGCTTCCTTAAAACAGATTTATTCTTGTCATTATTTTGTTGTTGTTTATTACATAGTTATTTTAATTATATCAAGATATTATTTTCATGGCATTATATATCTTTTGTATGGTTTTGCCCACTGAATAGAAAAGTTGCTCTGTATGATTCAAATGAATTATTTAATCATGTATTTGTATTGAGACATAAAAGTTACTTAAGATAGCAGTATTGCAAAATACACTGAGGGGAAAAAAGTGTTTTATAAAATTGTTATCTTTCTTTGTAACTTGAGGACATTATGGATAATGTTGCAAAAAGTGCAATGAAAAAGTGCATAATATATTCATAAATTTGCTGAAATAAAGTTCAAAATCATAATATTTACGCCTTTTATGAATACATCTAATAACTTTTTATTGTACCTTTTGTAGCATTGTTCGTTGTGTTTTCAAAATACATAAAAGTTTACAATTAGTCGAAACATTTTTCTCTCACCGTAGTAAAACTAAATGGAGAAATACTTGAGTTACGCAGAAAGAAAAGCTTAATTAGGTATTGCAAAAAATAGTTTGAAACTTGAGACCGTAATTGATTTCTTTACTTTCTACAATTAAAACGTATTTAATAAATTAAAATAAAGATAATTAAATTATTATTCAGAAAATTTAAATTATACTTCTATATATATATATATATATAATTAATCAAGTAAATAATTAATTATATTAAGAATATAATTAAATAATTTGGAATTAATTTCACAAATTTCTTGTGATAATTGATACTTTAAGTGGACTCGCTACGTGTAACAATTGTAGTTATTTATTTCTCATTTAGATCATTCAAAATTCCTCTTCCTATTAACACTCACAGTCAAGGAATTTAAAAGATGTTTCTTAATGCCTTCCTTTTATCACTTGCATTGGATCCAACACTCCAAATCATTTACTTTCAATTAAGACAAATATCAAGGACATATTGAATATAATTTTATAACCCAATTAATAATTCATAATTTTTTCATTTAAATTCATGTTAATGTTATCATCTCGGTGACACTGCAAGCATTTATGTCAACGCCATAAATAACGTGCCCACATGGACATTTGAGTACATTTATGGCGCTCGTTACTTGCCTATTAGCATCTCATAAAAATGGTGTTAAATTTATCATTTAATAAGCAAATATACGAAAGAAAATGTCCAAACCAGCATTGCCTTCGAAGCAAAATTAAAATTACCTGTTGCAAGAATTATTTGTGTCTTCAAATGACCCGTGCAATTATTATAAAAATTATCATAAAGGTGGCCGAAGAAAATATAATCAAATGACTAAACAACAGTATTTCTACATCTTGTTTTAGTGTTTGTCATTAAAATGTCGAAACAAAACGTAGATTTACATATTACCTATATTTATAATTACATACGAAAGGTACTTATTCAAATAAAAACCACGATTTTTTATGTGAAATAACAAATGTTTCAAAAATTAAGTGCTTACCCTATAACCAAATATTGTTTAATATCAAATAATATTTCAGGAATGTGCCATGAATGTATTTTCGCTTGAAAAAATAAAATACCAGGGATATTATTTTAATATTTCAAGAATATTTAATATTTTTGGTACACTTTTAGGAACTTAGAAAAAAAGAAGGTTACAGCTTTCATAGTAGTACATTGTCGAGTTATTACTTAATATTATTTATATTAAATATTTTAAGAATATTAAAAAATATTAAATATTTAAAAGAAGAATTATCCATTCAACTAATGTTAGTAAATGTTTCAGATATTCTTTCAACTCAAAGAAATAATAAAATAAACATAGTTTGCGCGACGAACCGAGTATTACCGATGATCAACGTAAGCCAGTAAACAAAACACAAACTGTAACAATGTTATTACAACACATAAAAAAAGCGTGACCTTCCATCGCCATAATAACCGTACACAAAACAAGGATGCACGAAATATTAAGATGCCGTACACTTTGGTAATCAATTGCGTAAGCATTGTAAAGCATAAACAATGAAAACAAAATAATTGTACAATGTTTATGATTAAGTAGCAATCGAGATTGCTTGGGTGTAAAAGTCTTGGGAAAAATCGGTCGGTGGGTGTTGCGACAATGAATGACATCTTTTGTAAATTGACTTACCCGCAGACGCTCTCGAGACGCGCTTAATTCCCGCCGATCCCCATGCCGGGTTCAACAACAACCTCAATAACGTCGATTACGTTACTTCGGCGGTAAGCACGCGAAAAACCGAACCGACACATCAATATCTCTGCCGATGGGGCCGCGGCGAGTCACGACTTCACGAGACGTTTATTCACCCCGCACGCCACGAGTTTAGTACACATCTGTCGCCCTTTATCCCTCGCCCTCTTTTCCCGCCGTTTATCTCCCTCCCCGAAGCCCGCGCCCTTTCCACGGAAAAACCTTCAACCCCTTCTCGATGGCAGCTTGCACGTACACCCCTGTACACCCCTGTACACCCCTGTCCCGGTGTGCCCGTGCACCACCGTGCACGCATACATTTCAAATTCATGCCCGAAAACTTGAGAATATACCGATGCCAGACAACGCTGAGGGCGCACGCGCGAATCGATGGCTAAGGGTGCGCGCGGTCAATTCAAACAAGCTTTTTTTTTTTAATGTATTTACCTAACTGTTTTTGTTACACAGATTTTTCTATAAAAAATATTCAGATCCGTCCGATTATTAACTTAAACATAAACAAAACATAAGAAATGGATAAATATAAACTAGAAAGGATGAATAAATTTTCTAAATCCAAAAGCATAAATTAAAATTAAGTTCGATAAATACAATGTAACTTGTTTGTGTAATCAAATACATGATTATTATTATAAAACGTCGCATGGCGCACGTCAATAACAACATAATTCAGTAAAATACGTATTCATAAAATTCACCACGAGCATTAATCATATGGTTACGTGTTCGCTGATGCATAAATATTCATTCATTAAACTTACCCTACTCGCGCAAATTTATTTTAACATCGAATCTATATTAAAGTAATTATTTCTTACTGCCCCCTTAAAACCGAAACTGAGATTCTATTTGGTTTGGCAAATTTTTCGAAATTGAATCTATTTCAATTTATTATTATATTTATTTGTATTATTCTTTTTTTATGTTAAATTTGCTAAGTATACAACAACTCGACTGGTAATCGAAACTCCCGTGCATTACCGGTCGAGTATTTACGATCTCGCTGCTTTTCAGCGATATTGAAGCCCATAGCGCCACTTTTGCGTAACCATCGAAAGTCGTCTGCACATTGGTGCCGTTTCATGTGATAACGATAACAGTCAAAGACTGAGTTTGACTCACGATTAGCAAAAGTTGACGATCAGCTGGCGAAATATCACCGAAGCTGCTATCAAAAAAGCAATTTTTACCTAATTTCGAACTTCCTCACGCGACGAGATGCAGGCTAACCTCTGGAACTTGGTGACCGCTTCCGTCAAGGTGAGATCGCTGCCTGAAAAAAGCATGGCACGTCCTCCACTGAGCAACTATCTGACAAAATAATTCCTCAAACTTCTGATAAATAGCCAGATGATACTTTGATGTTTTCAAACTTTCAAAAACATAATGACGACAGTTCCTTTTCTTCACCGATGTTTTTATGTGATCAAATTAAATGTGATCTTTAAATAATGATAATTTGGCCGTGGATAAGTCATTTCTAGTTTTATTGCACAATTAAGAATGATCGTCGTTTTTCATATCTTGTTATTGAGAAATTGTCTGATAAAAATGCCTACTTTGTATGAAAAATTCTATCTACTGTATAAATTATTGAAATTTGTTTAAGGTTATGTCCAATGAAAGTTTTCAATTTCATTGAATGTACCATTGAGATTTAATTAATGTTTAGATTATTATTATTATTATTATGAGATTTGTTACATATATATTGATTTTTGAGGAAAACGCATTACACTTATATATTTAACGTCGAATTCATTTAAATAAGCGCCTGTTACAGTTTTAGAAAATCAACTCCAAAAATAAGCCCCAAGAGACTATAAAAAAATAATAATTCTAAATAAAAATCTTATGTAATCAAATGGAAATCAATTAAAATTAATTGAACATTTGTATGTATATACAATAAGCTATATTTTAATTGAAATTTAATGTTTCAAAATTGATAATTTTCATATAAAATTTGTAAAAATATGAATTGAATAAAAATTATTTACTAATTGTATAAATTACTAATATTAATTGTAACAAACAAAGTTAGAGTACTTTAATAATGATGTTCATTCAATGGTGACTTCTTTAAAAACTTGATACATTCAATGATAAAGAGGTGATTACTATTGTAAATAAAATAAACAGTTTTTATTTTATTTACATTATTTTATTATCTTTTGTTTCCGTATGTATTTTCATAAAAGATGAAGCTTTTTTGCTTTTATGCTATTAAGGAAACTTTTAGAGGAATGAATATAAATAACTTGTAATAATTATATATATTTTTTTATATAAAAAAACTTATACTACCATTAGATATTCCATATTCCATATCAGATATCACATATGGATATTCATTTGCAGCCAACATGTATGAAACGCCTTATGTCTCCAGTTCTAACTGGAGCCCAACAACGTAGATATGCCAGCACAATGGATGCAGATTTAGTTGTTATTGGAAGTGGTCCAGGTGGTTACGTGGCTGCGATCAAAGCTGCCCAATTAGGTTTAAAAACAGTTTGCGTTGAAAAGAATCCAACATTAGGAGGAACTTGCCTAAATGTTGGCTGCATCCCCTCGAAATCATTATTAAATAATTCACATTATTATCACATGGCTCATAGTGGTGATCTAAATAATCGTGGAGTAGTAGGTACGTCAACACTTTAATAATTAATTTTCTACAATTGTTATCAAGACATTAACTTTGTAGTTAATTATTATAAAAACTAATTTTTCATTAATCTTTCATCATTTTACTTTTTCACTATGTTGATGAATAAACTTAATGTTTACTTTCAGTTCAAAATGTGCAGCTGGATCTGGACAAACTTTTAGAACAAAAGTCTAACGTGGTGAAAGCCTTAACCGGTGGCATTGCTGGTTTATTCAAGAAGAACAAAGTCGAATGGGTCAAGGGTCATGGTAAAATAACTGGCAAAAATCAAGTGAGTGCGCTGGGACAAGATGGATCTGTAGATACAACAATTAACACAAAAAATATTATAATCGCAACAGGAAGTGAGGTGACACCCTTCCCTGGAATCGAAATAGATGAAAAGCAAATAGTTTCGTCGACTGGCGCTTTGTCATTGAACCCTGTGCCAAACAGACTTATTGTTATCGGCGCTGGGGTCATTGGCCTTGAATTGGGCTCGGTTTGGCAGAGGTACTATCACTTAGTGAAAACGATATATGAATACATATATGATTCATAATAAGATATATTTGCTGAATTTTATTCTTCCGTTTAAGGCTGGGCTCGGAAGTAACAGCCGTAGAGTACATGACCACGATCGGAGGTGCAGGAATAGATGGCGAAGTTAGTAAAACAATGCAAAAGGTTTTAGCAAAACAAGGTGTAGGTTTTAAATTAGGGACAAAAGTAACGGGAGCCGAAAAATCAGGAGCAGAAATAAAGGTTTCGATCGAAGATGCCAAAGATCCGAATAAAAAGGAAACGTTAGCCTGCGATGTATTACTCGTTTGCGTTGGTAGAAGACCATACACATCGAATTTGGGCCTCGAAGATTTGGGTATTGAAAAAGATGAGAAAGGCAGAATTCCAGTAAACAATAGATTCCAGACTGTAGTTCCAAAGTAAGTATAAAAGAAGCAAATTAATCATTTTGATTTATCCAAGGAACACATTTTAAATCGTATATTAATGTTTATTAGTATTTATGGAATTGGAGATTGCATTCACGGACCAATGTTGGCTCACAAAGCTGAAGACGAAGGAATTATTACAGTGGAAGGAATTTGCGGAGGTAACAAAAACCAAGTTGACAAAGAAATGGTTCCATATGTTCTTTTGCAATGAAACTAATACTTTATATAATAATTTAATTTAGGTGCTGTACACATTGATTATAATTGTGTTCCAAGTGTTGTATATACCCATCCAGAAGTCGCATGGGTAGGCAAAACGGAAGAGGATCTCAAGAAGGAAGGCATCGATTACAAAGTGGGCAAATTTCCATTCATGGCTAATTCCAGAGCAAAGACAAACTTGGAAACTGATGGTTTCGCCAAAGTGTTGGCCGATTCGAAAACAGATAAAATTTTGGGAGTTCATATGATCGGACCATCTGCGGGTGAACTTATTAACGAGGCAGTTCTTGCAATGGAATATGGTGCCAGTGCGGAAGATGTTGCAAGAGTATGTCATGCTCATCCGGTAAGAAAATATTAATTATTTTATTTCAAAATTAAAGTAATATAAAAAAGAACACGAAATAAATGAAATAAATGTTATGGTGTTACAGACATGCGCCGAAGCCCTCAGGGAAGCACATCTTGCTGCGTACTTTGGCAAACCAATTAACTTCTAAGAAGTTATTGAAATTAAAATTGTTATTGCATTGCCTATTTTGGGAACGCATCGTGGTCTTGATCTAGTCTAAGAATCAATATTAAGATGCGCTGCACTCCAAACGATCGTCGTTGTCATTCGCTTATTGGCGATTGGAAAAAAATCGTTGTAAATAAAAAAAGTTCATTGACTCGTTCATTTAAAAACACATGGCACCATTTTGTAATAGACGATAATATCAATTCCATATTTATTGAAAATAAATTGAAATTCTATCGCTTCTGATCGGAGAAACTATGAACATACTTAATTAAATTAATATAATTCTTGTAAGATTCCTTTAAATTAGATATACGGATATACATTACAATAGATTTTGAAACTGTATCACAATACATACTTTATTGTATAATTAAATAAAATTTAATTTAAAACGCTACGTAATAATTTTTCTAATTTTTTAAATACTAAGTTGCAATTTAACATTATTACATGTTTGTTTTAATATAGAATAATGAAATATAGATTTTAGATTTTTAAGTCTTTTTTTTTTTTTTCCATTTACATTATTTCTTACTTAGATTTTTGTTCTCTGTTAATTTCAAGAGATTAAGTTTTATAAAAAGTGTCTAAAACAAAGTTTATTTAGTTATAGTATTCTAATTCTTATAATAAATTAATATTAAAAACAATTCTTCTAGATAAAAATTTTAGTCATAAATAGAATGTTCTATAATATTCTTTATAAAGTACAAAAAATGAATTAAGATATATATATATAGAATAATTAAATAAGAAATACAGTAAATATCTAAATAATAATCATCTGTTTATTATAACTAGTTTTTATTTATATAATGTGTTTATTTATTAATTTATTGTTTAAAACTTAAACATGGAATAGAGAATATTTCAGAGATAAAGTTTTAGGAAATTAAAATGCGTGCTCAACCAGTTTTTGTTTTAGTTAAGACAAAGCCGGGATAATTTTTGAACATGCCAAAACATGTTTAATTTGAAAATAAATGTCTTGAAGTTGGTTGCACCATGTATTTGACTGGGGTTACCAACTTGAAAGTACTTATTTTCTCTTTAAATAAAGTACTATTTTTGAAAAGCATTAAAAAGCATCATATCAATACAGTAAGACCACCTCAAAGACGGAAGTTTATTCTCGCCGTCCTATATCTAAAAATAAAATAGTTTTAGTTTCCATCAATTAATGTTTCAGTCAAAACACTATATTTTAACTTCAATCTATCTAAATCTTGACAATTTTATTATTATTAATATTATTTGTTTCTAACTTTATACAGTATATATACGATTATTTATGACTTTTGCGTTTAATGTTAAATAATTTATTTAAATTCTTTTATTATATTTTTATTTGTTATACATATATGTTATAGGAACACTTTCAGTACTTTTATCAAATCTTTTGAATGGTTTCTAATATCAACTTCAGATAAAAGTATATGATGAAATTTAAATGTGTAAACAAAAAGCATGCAAACAATTGTTATTTACAATAATGTATATGTTTCATGCTTTATTAATTAGTCTATATAATAAATTCTAGATTGTATTTAAGTATTAAATTGTTTGAATCAGCAATGATTAATATAAGAATGTATAACTGCTAAAAAAGTCAAGCTTGATTTATAATTAAAATATTCCTATATAACGTTCTTAAATTAAAACATTTAATTGAAGTGTTTGCATTATAACATATTAACACCAACATTAGTATAAATTCATTTATTTAATTATATCATCCGGTGATCGAGAATTTTCCTGTATTCTTAAGCTATGCAAGTCTGTTTTAAAATATACGTATAAATGTTATTCTTTAAAATTTTAAAGAACATGTCTACAATTTTTCTACAAAGATTAATAAGTTTGAATGCCAATTATTACATTTTAATCATTTTTAATAATTTCTCATTTACCAGGATATTTTATGTTAATAAGATTATAAAATAACAAATATAAATATAGCATATAATATACATGTAATATATAATATTAATATAATAAATACAAGTATATAATACAAATTTATTACAATTATAATGGTATTTTGCAATAAAATTGTATCAATGCTGTTTATTTAATAAACAAATTTAAGTTCAACTTATTATTACATCATAAAGTGGCATTACTTTTTACCACGAAATACAATATCTACTATATAATAATACAAACAAAAAAGAATAAGATGACTAAAAAAAAATTACGAATGACACTTTATTGACGTCCCTGTGCCGAAATAAAACAATAATAATGAACTTTAACTTGATCAAAATTTGCGCATGTGCCAATCAAAGCCAATGACTAACAAGTGCGCGCGCCTGTGGCATTTCAATGATCAAACTCCGTAGCTACCCCAACCCATTAAAACAACAATTCCACCCCCCAGAAGTTTCAAAAACCGGGCCACCGTAACACCAGCGGTTCCGCCCTAATTTCATTTATAATTCGACCCAAAATCAAAAAAAGGCTAATCTTGTGTGTCCAATTACCGAACGAATTCCAAATTGAAAGTAACCGCCAAGTAAATGCGGCACGCGGCTGCGCAGCCATCGCGCGGTCATTGGTGGGGGCAGGCGCGCTCGCGCAAGCGACTCTACGTCGCTCTAAACTCGATGGTTACTACGCACTCGTGGTTGTCGCATCGGCAACGCCGCGCGGACCGCATCCAACGCAAAGTGTGCGTGCGGAAACACACCCAATGTTTGTGTTTTCGGAAACGTCGTGATTCGCGGAGTGATCGGTCGGACTGTGACATGTAGGTATTAATCATGTGGACGAGTACGAAATCAACGAAGTACGGCGTCGGTAAGTTGAATTGAAATTGCATTACAACCGGGGGCTGAAGCTCGAATGCAAACAAAAAACCGTGATAAAAAGGAAAAGGACGGCGAAAAAGAGGAGAAAAGGGAGGAAAAGCGAGTCGCGGGAACGCGCGCGGGCCAACGGCGAGGACGATTAACGTTGCCATGGTGCGCGCCTTCGACCCCGTTATTATTTTTTTTTTTTCTATTTTTCTTTTTCTGTCGCTGCCAGCAGCTCGGCAGAAGCAGACTCCTCGTATCGCGCGCGCGCGCGCGCGCACGCATACACACGCACGCGTTTGTCATTTCCTGCGTGTGCGCGCGTGCGTGCGCCTCACACGGATCCCATTCATGCATTGATCGTACACGAGGACCGCGCTTGATAAGCGGATCCCCGGGCCAACCGACGGTCCCTGTCATTCAATCAAACTCGCGCCGAGCCGCGAGCCACGTAACCTCCAAATCGCACACGGAAACTCGCCTTTTTTGCCGATTCGTTCGACTTGAAGGATTTTCTCGGCTAACAATTTTTCACCCATTCCTATCATCTAACATTTCCTTCTGATTTTGCTTTTTGCGCCAAACAGTCTCGTTGGCCGCGAAAAAAATCGTTATTGGGAGAAATTTCAAATATTTTCACGCGAAATGCACTGTTTTCGTGACGTACATCCAATGCCCAATGACTGTAGATCAAGTTTTTATCGCCTGATTTTCTACCAAGTGGATATTTATATTGACGAAAGTCGTAATGTTTGTGCAATATTGAAGCGGATCGAGTTATCGTTGAATACAAATAGAAAGGATTTTGGTCAAGTTTTTCACGATGCTGAAACTATTTCGCGTTTTCCATTGGCCAATATAATTTGATACAATTTTCATGATGATACATTTAAAATAAAACGATCGGTCTTAAGTTGTGTTCGCAAACTATTTTCGCAGGATACTTGAAAAATTGTTTAAAGTTCAATCATTTTGAATGTAATTAGAAATTTTGTTGGAACGGCAACAATGATATTTTGACTTTGCAGGCGCGAGCAAGATGTATGTTTATGAACGTTCGAAAATTTGACATTGTTATAGAACGAGTTTCCGGTATATGTTATGATTAACAGAAACGATTTATTAATAAACATATGACTAAGTTTGATAGCAAATTTTTTCCCTTGTTACTCATGTAATTAGTATGATATATGTTATAAAAGTATTTTTTTTATTGCAAGGCAATTAAATTCATTTTTTCGGTCTCACGATCGGACGACTTTTATTCCGTTTATGTCACTGCGCGTTTTTAATTAACATTGCCATTACTCTCGACGTTTCGTTCAATTTTACTAAAACGAGGCAAATTATTAATTTTCCATCCGCGTTTATTTTCGCGCATACTTTCTCATTACCAATTCATTTCTTTTAATTAATTCTTTTCTCCATTAATTGATCCTATTTCTTCAAGCAAACTCTAACGAGTCCCCGAAGCAATTTCATTCCGTTTTATCAGTTACCACGCATTTACTCATCCTTTATCAAAGCAACAAAAAGAATCGCGCTTAGCAAAAAAAAATGATTTAAAAAAATATCCGCGCGTCAGAGCTGAATGAGATATTCAGCTCTTTCTCCCGTTATCGACTGACAAATTCCATTGTATTTTCTTGCAACGTTACATTCCCGATTGTTCAAAGTTCCATCGACTTCGTCAATTGAATTAATAATGGTTGAGGGGATTTGTTTAATTTGGTATTCGCCGAGCGGTCTCTGCCTTAACTTTGTTGTTATTTTGGTACAAGCTAATTACACGCCTGTAAATAGAAATTTCCTTTCATGCCCCGTGCTCAAGCGACACTCGAAATCGTCGAATGCCTCACGCGCGCGCAGCACATTTTTGTACCGCTCCCGTAATTATCGACGGATTATGTGGAATTTAAATCCACGCGTTGTTCCAGCGTACACTGTATACGCGCGTAATCGCGTTACTTATTAACTGCCACAGTTCAATTCCGTTTCATTCGCACGATACTTGGCAATAACGAGCTATCATAAACAAACAAAATTTCTACCTACCTATTGATGCAATCAATGAGCCGGATTTAATGCTAACGGAATAATCGTAAACGAATGATTAATTGCGAGCGTGGGATTAATTTAAAACAATTAACCGCGGACGGATCAGCTGGAGGGAAAGAAAAGCCTTGCGTGCTCTTTGGACCATACGAGAGAAATATTAACTTGTTCGGGATCTTCAGGATTTAGATATGGCGAAATATATAGGGGGCATACATGAGGCATATATGAAACGTATATGGGGCATACATGGAACAGATACGAAACATATGGGACACGAATGGAACAGATATGGGACATGTACGCAATAGAAATAGGACATATATGAGGCATATATGAAACAGATATAGACCACATATATAACGTTTCTTTAGTAGTTTCGTTTAAAGTTTCGTAACGTCTGAAGTTGGCTCCACGTGCAATTACCCTGCCGCAAAAAGTTACATTTCAAAAAAGAAAAATAGATATTCCAAATTCAATGACTCATCGTCGTTCGCTCATCCAAGTTCCAAGTTAACGAGCTACTTAGATTTTGCACTATTTCAGCGAAGAACGTGCGCGAAGTAGCGGGACGCGAACGAGATAAGGTTACGGACAAATGGTGGCCGGGATGAATGTAGCTTTTTGCCCGGTGAATTGTGACTTGGCAATGGTGGCCGAGTCACGTTTCCGACCGGCATTGTTTACATCGCCGCCGTCCGTGCGCCGCAGCCGCCCTTGCCATCGCATTATAAGTGGCCGGCGATCATTCAACCCCGCGCTTTACACTCGCCTTCCCCACGAGAGCAAACCTTTCCCCCTCCCCCACCCTTAGCGTTTTCGCGCGGCAGACTAGGGACCTCCTTGGCCAATGTTTCGGCCCGAAAGGGAGTTATTGATTATATCCACGGAGAAACGTGGCCAGTGCCGAATTATTTTTGGATGCGACCTGAAGAGAGCATCCTGCACAATTATTGTGAACAATGAGAATTTGCAGGTAGAAAACTACCGTCGGTAAATGCTCTGCTTCGCATTGTTTGCAGAATACTTTTGTATTAAATATCTTCCAGTAAAAATGAAACATATATGGTCCATATAGGCTTAAACAATTTCATATAAGGGAATGAAAAATTCTTACATGGACATGTGTTTTTCTTCAATCCATATATGGCCATATAAGGTTGATAAATGGTAATAACTGACTTCCGTACAAGGAAATTATTATATGGAAATGCATTCATAAGTCCATATATGAATTTTCTATTTCCTTATATGATATTGTTAACACATACATGGACCATATGTTTCATTTTTACTAAGGTGTAGTTAGTAACTTTTCCTACAAATTTTATAATTATTCGGAAATATACTTTTAATTTATTGCAAACTGGACATATAATTATAATAAACATTTCTGTATATAATAGTATTTATTTCTCACTATGCTGCATTACTAAATAATTACTAGAATCGGGACTGTGAAGAAACTAAAAGAAAAAATAAAAAAAAAAAAACTTTCCAAAACATTTATAATAAAATGTTTGATAGGGCAAAACTAAACGTGTTGTTGGTTTTGTTACGCTGTAACTTGAAAACATTGTTGATAAACAATAAGTTGCGTGGCTCGAGGTCGTACACCTCGACGCTCCACGATATAAACAAAGCTTCCAATATATATCGAAAAAAATTTAACTGCTATTATTTTTTGTATTTAAACTTCATAAAATAAACTTCTTTAAATTAAAAGAAACTTTGTTTCGTTATAATTATGTGTCCAGCTTGTTTTAATTTATAATACAATATTGACGTGGTTTAAAACAAAAATTATCATTTATTTTTCTCGGTGTAAAATATCGGTTACTAGTTTGAAGTATGAAAACATTTTACTTTTTTTTGTCATTTAATATTGTCTCTTTAGTTGCGTTAAAAGATAATTTCAATAAAAAAAAAAAAAACAAAGCTTCAATAACTTCCAATTTGAAACTGTCATGTTTATTAATTATAAATAATTACTTTTTGCCCAGTTATATCGATATGCGATAAAATATTGAAATAAAAGAGTATTAATCAGTTATTAAATTGCATATTGTTTATCTTTTATCATTTTGTTTTTTCATAGATTTATTTTTATTTTTAGACTGATGTTTTTGTGGCTAGATACGCGCGACGCTTCCGCATACAAAATCAATATCTAATTTGTTAAAGATGACTCACATTTTGCATCGTATATATTATTCCTCTATTTTTTTTGCTTTTAATTTAATTAAAATAAACTTGTTTTTATTTTTTTTTTTTTCGAGGTAGAATAGCTTATGTTTATTTATGTTTGTCTTTATTTTGTCATAAATAATTGATTTGTAATGTAATACTGAAAATATTCAAGAATAAAATGGATCGAACTAATTTAACACACATAAAGAAAATTATTCAATAAATTACTATTTATATCGAAAAGCTGTGATATACCTGAAAAGTTTATAACAAAGTATCTGCATATTACAGTAAATTTTTCACGACGTAAATAACAATTTTTGGCTATCTTTCTTCTACGCGTTCAACACAATATAATGATATTTTCAACATAATTTATTCATCAATATTATTATACTATAATAGATTTGGCAAAGTAATTTTACCAATTAAATAATGTTTCTTGATTATTAATTATTATATTCTATGTAAAAATGGGGACAAGTGACATCATCCTGTCATGCTTAACATGACAGTCTAAAAGTGGTTATAAGATAAACCTCCTATTTTTATACTATTATATTATTATTATATATTATATTATAGTGTTATACTAGATTATAATAATTTGTTCAATTCTCATAGCCCTTTTTAAACTATATAATAATAAAGTATAATAATTTTTATTCAATATTTTTTTTGTAAAAGTAGTAAATGAATATTTTTAAAAAAACTAACAATGAAGGTGAAATGTCACTTGACAATGAATTCTTTTCAAATTCAATTACAAGAATGTCTTGTTAAACTTAATTTATTGAATGACTTAGAAATTAATTTTATCATAATCAAAAATCTATATGACTTCATTTGCAAAAAAAAAAAAAAAAGTATCTTTGTTGCATGATTATTTCATGGGGGACTTGCGTCTTAATACAGAATATACAATCATATAATGTGAATCATCAATGGCGAGTGACTAAACAAACTTTGTTCCGTGATTAATAAACAGCCGTCGAACATTCATTTTACTTGCGCAATGGAATTCGAAAAACATTGGAAACGGGCAAAGTTTTTGGCACGCAGGTGTTTGTTTAGAGAAAAAAGTAAATATTTTTGTTTTACGGCAAAACAATGCAATCCTTATACCGACGGAAAAGATTCATTAGAAGTCGTCGACTTGCTTAGAATACTGGAATAAGTTTGTAAAAATTAAATACTACCTTATTAGAATGGAAAAATCTACTACTTTCCGCGAAGTTGTTATTTGAAACGACGCAATCATAATAATTTAAGATGGTAATTTTTTTTTATTTTGCATAATTATATTAAAAATTGCCGCATTGACTTCATCCTAATCTGGTAAAATAAACACCTGGAGAATACATTTATTAATTTTAAAAAAACAGGTTGATTTGAAAAAATTTGATTGAAACAAAGAGGTTTATTTTAAATAGAAACAAAATATATTTGTTTCAAATATGGACTATGTATATAAATTCAGTAAATTAGTTTCTTTAAAAGTATTTATTTATTTGAACTACTTTTTTTTTAAATTAATAAATTTATTTATAGATTTAATTTTAAAATCATTTAAATTGTAGAATTCGTTTGTTTTAAAGTATATTTATTTAAAAATGATAAATGTCTTCTCTGGGTGAAAAACCAGGAATTTTTGTAAAGGATTTTCTTAATTTATTCAAATAAAATTTCGAGCCAATTTTTCAAACAATAATTCCATTGTAAATGAAAATATTTATAATTTTATTAATAGCTTCAGTTTAATGTACACATTGCTTTGCCTATGTAAATCATACGAATCGTATATCCCATTTAACGCACGAGTTTACATAGGCAACGTTAATTAACTGCAAATTAAATTTAACTGCACGGTTATTTGAAATGCGTTCGAGTGTCAGCCGATGTTTATTGTTTTATTGAAAAGCATATACGCGGCCAGTAAAACCGTGCCGCGTCCAGGATAAGTGCGTTTCTTAAAAAAACACACCAACGGAATACGGTTACCGTTGGGGAAATGAAAATTCCATCGTGGGAAAATATATTTCAAGCATATGTCGCGTGTCGCGTTTATTTTCCTCGAGCTTGTGACAAAGCCGGCAGAATTTTTGTTCGAAATAACCGTTAAGAAATAATGTATATAAACAACCGAGAGAACAATTACGTTAATGGCGTCGTTATTCGAGTGAAATATTCGGAAAATAACAAGTTGTTCTTTGATGTAAACATGCTTCTTTTCTTTGAAGCTGCGAACAAAAAAAGGGTTGTTTTTAGAGGATCCTTAAATGAAAAGAATTTTTGCAATTTTTTTTCAACAACTTATGTTTTGACACTGGGGAAAAAAGTTAGGATAAACATTTTTGTATTGTAAGTTAATATGGGGGATAAATGATATCTTTGTCATATTTAATATATATTTTTACTAGAGAGGTTATGACAACTGTAGAAGTTGCGATCCAATGTAATAAACATTATTTATTATCTCATAACCTCTTTTAAACTGTACGTTAAGCATAACAAAAAGACGTCATTTGCCCTTATTTTTGTAACTTTTATTCCTCAGCGTAGACAAACGTATACAAAACACGTTTCAGCGCGAAAATTCGCGTTGTGTTTTGTGTCGTTGAAACGCGGCCGCTTGTTGCCGTTTTTTTTTTTTTTTTTTTTTTTTTTTTTTTTTATGGTGATAAATGATTCGTGGAAGTGAATCTGTAAACAACCATGGTGAAGAGGGTCAATAACTGTGCACTCCATTATGCCAATATATGTCCGTAACAACTGTAATACCGTTTTTCAGATTACACCGCAGCCTTCGCGCGATAAACAAGAGTTGTTCTCGTCTTTTAACTCCGCGTCTGGGGCATTTTTACGGCCGCAAAATTGTAGCGCGCGCTCCGTTTCAATGTCGAGCGTTAAATGAAATTGTTTTGCGCGTATTTCCATGCGCTTACTCATAAGTGGGAAAAAGCGCGGTAGAAGGAAAGAGACGGAGAACGGGAGGAAAAGTCAATGAATCGATAGTTGAAGCGGTCTGCGCCAGGTGGCAGATGTTAATGGGGAAACGGGGGTGAAAAAAGAAGATTAAACATTAGACTCCGCTTCGACGTAATTCATTTCAAATAAGGAACAATAGAAATTCAAAATGATCATTATTCATCATTGAATTGAAAATTTTCCGTATTATTTGTGTCAGTTTATAGTCACGAACTGTTGTTCTACTTTGCATAAGTAACATTTCAATCAAGTACAGTGAGAAAAATGTGACAGAAAAAAAAGTAATGTTTTTTTAGTAAAAATTATTGTTTTTTTAAAAGGAAAAAGTTTCTGTTTTTCCTATAAACATAACATTTAAAACTAATTTAAAATTAAAAAAGATTAAAAAAAATTAAAATTAGAAATTAGAAAAGTGACTTTGCTCTTAAAATACAGTAATTTTGATTGAAAGTTGTATATACATCTGAAACACAGTTAAAAACAGTAATATTTTCTGCCATATTTATCTCAGTGTACCGGATAAAGCCGTGGCCACTATTTTCTACTCAATTTGAGTATTAATTAAGGCTTCGTCCACATTCATCCTGCTTACGGTTAAATTAATGCTAACTTAAACAATATTTTACACCAGCTTCACTGAATGGTACTAGATATTTTTTATAAGATAAACAAGTCACAATGGCGATGAAATTTGAGTATTAATTTAAAATGATAGAAAATAAATCATAAGTAATGATTAGATTGAAATTACTTTACCATACAGTTAAAGCAATTTTTCAAACTAGATCAAAGGCGATTTGTCAAATGATTCGGATTAAATTACTTTATAATTCACATACGAATGATTAACTGTCGGATTAAAATTCGAATAAAAATAACTTGGATGTTTGAAATTTTATACCTCATGGAAAATTTATCGCATATTCAATTTGCAATGCTACATTCGTGGATTTATTTTATATTTTATATTGTATATACGATTCGATTTGTTATATTGTTTTAGGTATTTTTTTTATTTTATTTTATGTTATGTTAAATACTCATATTTAATAATGTTAATAATAAAATAAATTGGTCACTTATAGTTATTAAAAGATGTAAAATTTAAAATTAATATTTGGGGAATGTTATAAGAATTTAAATATATAAGCCGTTTACTTAATAAAAGCTAGTAATTTATTTCAACATTTTTGTATTCTTTTTTCACTTTATTTTTCTCCGCGCATCTAAGGGCATTACGCTTGTATTACTCAATAATTTATACGACGTAAATGATCCGCGAAGAATTCACCTGAGCAGTTTCGAACAATTTCAAACGGTTGGCGGTAAAAAAGAAAAAAGGACGCCCGGGAGTGGGGGTGGGGGAGAAAAGCATTTTCAGCCGCGTGGCCAATGTTTTTGCGGGCTGCGGGCTGCGGGCCCGTATTTCATGTGTTGTACTAACGCGCGGGGCCATGCGGGGCGGCGCATCTCGCCGCGACGATAAAGGAGTTATATTTCGAACGTTGCGGCTACCGCAACATGTGTCGGAGCGTTCAGTAGGTCGTGAAACGAGCGGCGCGGCGGCGGCGGCGGCGTTGACAGGATGTGTAAAGTCGGAGCGAAACGAGTCGACTTACGTAGAGCCGCGGACGAAGCGAGCAGCAGAAGCGAGCAGAAGCGAGCGCTAGCGCTCATTGAGATGCATCTCGCGCGCGCCGGCGGCCGGCCTCTCTCCGCTATAACCGGAAACCGATGTCATACGCGCTTTGTCATGCACATCCGGCGATCCGCGTTCTTATCTGCCACGAGATTCGCGCAAATATCGTCGCCCTTTTTTGGGATCGGGACGATTTTATCGGGGCGCGTCATGTGTGCTGCGGACGGCAGATATGAATTATTGAACGATGCCCGAGTTGATAAACGCGTCAAATAAAAACTGCTAAATGGTCGTTTCAATTCAGCCAAATGCCTCGTATATTAAATATAAATAATAAGTATTTATTTTACAAGGTACCATCAATGATTAAGTGCAACATTGTACTTTTTTTTCTTTACAAAAATATAAATAGATAAAAAAAAGGATTGCTTGCACAAACTGTTTTCTTTCGCTAAATTATTTACTAATTTTTAAGATATTAAGCATTAAGGTGCTTTATATATTAGGATCTTATAAAATTTTCTTCAGTCACAACTATTCAATAAAGTAATAATTTTACAAAAGAAAACATAATAAGATAAATAAAAAAGAAAAAAGAGATTGCTGGTGTTGAAAAAGATTCTTTCACAAAATTTACTAATCCTTGAGATAAACTTTTTTGTTTTAAAATCAGTTCCAATGTTGCGTTACCTGATAATTTTGTTGAACGAAAGTATTGATAACAGGTAGGTAGTGGCAGTCTGGTTCCGAGATCGCTGTAATTAGATAAAATTACTCTTATTTTATCTTGCTGAAAAGAGAAGAACCGACCGTGGAGAGTCGCCTTCTTTGCCCGCAATTGAGTTTCATGCGGACTCCTTGCGAGATCTCATCAATACCAAGCTTGGCTGTGCTCTCATTCAACAGAAAATAACTAGTTCCCTTTTTGTTATCGTTTGGAAACGAGTGTATTATTATCAATGAGTCTAGACTGTGTTTTGGAAATATGTTATCTTCGGCGATAACTTCCATTGTCTCTCCAACAGTTGTATGTTTTATGGACCGTTTTAGTTAGAAATTCAATGTTTATATCGATTCAACTTTTTCTGCACTGAAAAAAAAGGTGGGTTGAATCAACCGAATTTCACTTGAATCAACTCTAGTATTACGTTGTATATAACCAAGTGCGTTCTTCAGTAGATCTAAATGGCATAATTTCTTTATTGAAAAAAGTCGTTGGGTAGAATCTACTCCGCGAGTGTTGATTTCAAATGAAGCATTAAGTAAGAACAACTGCTA
>JABFPN010002396.1:0-22521 GCA_022817305.1 Leptoteleia sp. ZL-2020
ACTAATGCGCATGCGCTATACAGTTAAAACGAGATACACTATCCCGCGACAACGTTTCTCTCTCGGCTCGCTTTTCAATATGCAGAGAGCATGGCAGTGCACGTTCCAGTATTACTATATTTCAGTGTATAAAATACATGAAATCAATGCGTCTCTTCACGCTGATTACGATAAAATTAAAAGAAGAGGTCGCTCTCTTGCCGTTCAAAAGATATGGCCAAAAAACTGTACGGTGCTTCGGAGCGCGTCTGGGCAGAGTTGGGCGCACTCTTTTGCTCATAACTCTTAAAATATCAACTTTAGGTTGGTGCTCCAACGGACCAAAATTACTTCCAACGATGTCCTGGACCTGTGTCGTTAGTTGAGTTAGATTTTAAATAAATAGATTTACCCAATTTGTTCAACTTTTGAGGGTTACGCCTCACTGCCATTTATTTTATTAAAATTCATTAAAATCTAACTAAACTAAGGATGCAGGTCCAGGATAACCTTGAGAGTATTCTTGATCCTTTGGAGCATATCTCTGAAGTTGATATTTTAAGAGTTATGAGCAAAAGAGTGCGCCCAACTCTACCCAGATGCGCTTCGAAGGACCGCACAGTTTTTTGGCCATATCTTTTGAACGGCAAGAGAGCGACCTTTTTTTTTATTCTATTATAATCAGCGTGAAAAGACGATCTATTTCACGTATTATAACTCCATCTTGGGGGGGGGGGGGGTAAGTGGGTACATAATTACTATAAATTAATATGAAATAAATATAGAAAAGTAAATAATTAAAAACTTGTTTGCAAACATTTGTAATAAAATAATACATAGTATTAATAACAAGTGCACTCATATAGTATATTTTTATAAGGATCACTGTTTCGCATATACACTTGCATGAGTCAACAAGACTTATCAAATGAATGTTGCTTTCTGTTTTCTGCTTCATAAGCAAATTATTAATTCAAATATTGTTAGTGTATAAGTTTTTTAGTGTTTTGCAGTTGTGTGCGTTATATTTGGTTATTCAAATAAATATCATTTTATAAAGTACAGGAACACAAAAATCTAGTCGTTAATAGTTAATTTTTCATCAGAAACAATTATATAGAATTTACACGATGAAAAAAAATATAAGCCAAGAATAACTTGAAAATACTATCATTTGTAATTTCAAAAATTGCTATTATCACAATGGAACGAATAGTCACCAAAGTCTTGGATCTAAGAGTTAATTAGTTATCAATATTTACTTCTATTGAACAATAAATTTTCAGAATAAATTTCTTTCTATCTATAAATATATTTTGGTACTGACAATTTAAAATTGAATATATTGCATTCATATTATATTATAACATAATATATCGTCTTCAGATTAAAAATCTTTCAATAACTTTATTTTAAAAATGCAAAAATCTGGTATATTAATCAATACAATAGATTATTATAACTTATATTTATAAATTAATATCATTATAATTTAAATAAAATTAATTAAATATAATGAAGGAATTTGTTTTATGCTTCAGTTCATATTTGACAAGTCTACTGATCACTTAATTTTACAGATACTAAATACCATCTAAAAGATATAAACAAGCAAAAAATTACTGCAATTATTTTAATGACATTAAATAAGTTGTATAATAATTCACACAAGTCTGGCCTTTAATTTACCTTTTTGATTTTATTAATATTTAAGTATAAAGATGCAAAGATAATTTAAATATTTGTATTGTGCACAAAAAGTGCACGTGTGTACGTATACATTGAATGAAAAGTTACGAAAAGTAAGTCAACAGCACTTAGTTTTACAGTAAAGTTGGCACAATGCTGTTTCAATACTATCCACTGACAACTTTACTATTGAAGACAAATTAATTAAGAAAAATTAACAAATGTATTTTCTAACAAATAGAGCGTAAATTAACTTTCTTAAAGATTATCTATGACTCAAGTAAAATAATGCGTACTAAATTTTATAAATATTAATACATAGAAGCAAATAATAAAAATTAGCAGAATTATAACTTGAATAAATTATTTATACATCCCAAAATAAAAAAAATTGGATATATATTCGTTGATATAATATCCACCGTTATATTTTAATCTACAAACAATTAAATAAAAATATACTTTTTACCGCTATAACATATTTTACATCTATATTGCTTTACAATAATTACATTTATGAAATCACATGTGTCAGTCGCGAATTATTGATTATAATATTAAAAGATATGTTACTGGATTTTGGTGAATAATTGTATCATAAATGTTATTTGCAAATAAGCTCATTTGAGGTTTTCTGAAAGTATTGAAGGCAAGATATTTCGTGCGAATCAAGTGGTGGAATAAAGTTTTGAGATTTGCTTATTGCTACATATTAATGTAGAATAGACAATGTATAAATGCTTATGTTAATGCAAAATTTCACATTCATAGTTAAACCGTGGTTAGAAATAACTTTTTTTCCTATTCTTTTTGGTAAGCTTTTTGTTATAGTGATCACAGTAGCTGGTGTCACGCGCAATAGAAGCTAATTCTTTGTCCTCAAAAAGACATTCTATTAACTATTATCTATGCAAAACTTGTACTTCCATTTATTTATAAATAAATTTAACACAATGTTAATAACTCTGTATTGCATGAAATTTCAATTTAATAAATACATGAAATATAGTTATAAATTGTGTGTAAAAAGTAGATTAAGAAAATCTACAATTACTTTACTCAAAAGACTTAACAAATTCTTGAATTCGTTTATACATTTTTGTACAGATTAGTGCACGTTAAATAACTTTAGGAAATGTACTTAAATTTATTTTATAGAAATAAAAATAAAACTTTATGTGTGTATGATTATTCAACATACAAATTTAAAATTTTACTTTAATAATTTAAAATTTTTTAAATATAATAATACATTAAATATATTTAAAATTAATTTTATTATTACAATGAGAAACTTATATAGATAGTTATATATGTACAGAGATAAATATTAACATTACAATTACTGGCAAATTACATAAAATTTATCCGCATGCATTATTTATTAAGTAACTGAAGTTATGTAATTAAAATAATTTGACTTTTATGAAATATTTCTTCAAAGTATATACTTGCATGTATTTGTGTTTGTGTCTACTGTCCAAAATTTTTGTTCAACATTTTTACACTATCTGAAATACTAATCTATAATCATTGAGTAACTAATTATGAATATTGATCGAAAATGTTAACCACACATACATTGTAATTATGTTACATTCTGTCTATTCAACTAATTATTCGAAATCTTGTTAACACAGATAATGTTGTGTGAATTTACTAATTTTTGTTTGCTTATTATTATTTTCACTTTAAAGTCAGTCTATTTGCGCATTTATATTATTCGACTAATTCTTTTTATTTACTACTCTTATTTCTAAGTATTTGGTTTTCATTTGGTTGAAATAAATTTAAAGATTTTTATTACTTAAATTAATTATTAAGAATACTTAAGTTGAGTAGTATACTTTTTAAGGATTTTACTATAAGAGTAAATATAAATGCAATTATATTTTAAAAAGTTTGTACAGAAAAGTATAATCCGCAGAAATGACACAGTTGACTGTGCTATTTGACTGAACAGTTTATGCACAAGAATGACGCCATAACGGACCAATAGAAGCACATGATTATCGCTAACATTGCATATATTGCTGTTATCGAAATTTAGTGCTGTAGTATTTAATTTTCTTTTTCTATGGAACAGTTTGCTGGAAAAATATTTTGTTTGTGTAGATACTAATAATATCCGATCAAAATGTTTAAATGAAATTATTATTTGCAGAATTTAGATTTTAATCGTGTACCCTTAAATTGAGTGCACTAAACTAAGAGATCTTTTGCTGATTAAGTAGGGTTCCGTTTGAAAGATAATTCATGTGTCATTCAAATGTCATCACAAAATCAAATAGATGCTTTCAATTTTGAAACATTAACGTCCTTTAAAGCATCATTTTTTAACTTTAATCACTTACAAAACAATTCGTTTATAGCTTTTTATATTCTTCCAGCAAAAAATTTAATTATATTCTGAGAAGAAATTTTTATTCATAATTATGATACTTTCCGAGCTCTGAAAAATACCATCTATGGTCTCCGCCAATATAAGAACATTTTGCACACGATATAGTAAAATTTACGTCAACAGCATAACAAATTTTACGATACCATATGCAAAATGTAACCAAATGTTACTTTATATTGATAAAGTAATTTTGTACACCCACAGGCGATATCTTCCAGAACTCAGAAAGTAAAGTAATTTTAAGTATAATTCTTTTCTCAGTGTATCTTTCGCTTTCGGCTGTTACTATAATCCGACCATTTGAAAGTAAACGAATCTCTGAAAATCTAGTACTTTATAGACTTACATTTATTAACCGATATTTGGCCTAATACTTTACTTACATGGAAAAACTGTTCAATATTTAAAAATGTAGTTATAAATCTTCAAAAAATATATATGTCAAACATGTTTAAATCAAGTCGTGTTACTCGGTAGGATTAAAACATTTTTTATGTAAATACCTAGTTGCGTTTCTTATTAATTTTAGAGAAAAGTTATGGATTAAATATTTCTAGCTAAATTATTCATTTACGTAACTTCCACAATTTGCGATACATTCATAAATGTATGTACATGTGCATAATAAAAATTATCAATGACTAAGTGGCGTAATTAATCACTCGCTATTTTTTTTAACGGCACGTAATGTATAATAATTCGCCATTCAGACAAATAATTTATTTGTATATCAAGTTTTTGTTATAATAATTATATTTTTTTTATAAATAAACAGTGAAAAATGTTCGTTGTAAAAGTATATTCATTTCCGTGTAATATATTCATAGTTCAACTGTTCAATTGTGAACGTTACACGCTAGTATTGATCATTTTCAAATCAACATAAAGAAATGATTAAAATCGCCTTTGCGTGCTGATTAAATTACGTCACTCACAGTTAGGCTTTTTAAAACACGATTGAAAAAGCTCTACGACTCGTTTTCAATTTTCGCCCTCTCAATGCTTGTGATTTGATCGGCCCATAAAAAACTCACTATATCATAATCAAGAACGCGTCTTGCAACATGACCTCGCTAAACACCTACGGAGATGTTCTTAACGGCGCAAAAATTGTTGAAATTCCCTGATTATTGAACTTCAGCATTCATTTGAATGGCGTAATAGACTTTGTTTAATATCTTATTATCATTATAATGAGCAACGGTGTCTGGGAACGCACAATATAAATGGTATACACGCTTATCGATCGCAAAACGAGTAAATTGTTTGATACAAAATTTATCAACAAGCATTTAATTTGATTTAGTGCGAACATTTATATATCGAACTGTTTATACTTACACCCTGTATATTGTGCATTACAAGATAATGTATTATTTCAGACGTAAATATGTGCAAAAATTGTTGGAATTGCCGGCTGATTCAATTGTAAAATTTCTTTAGAGATGGACAAAAAAAGGTTTTAAAAAGTGGCGCGAGTACTTTGCTTAGCTTATTTTAAAGAAGACATATTTCAAAGTTATTGCAACATTTCTGTAGTAAATAGGATAAAATTTATAACGTCCATCCCTGATAATTAGCAACAATATTACGCAGCCTTGTTTCATCGAAAAAGTTGTCCTTTATCGAGAAAAAACTTACTTATCTCATTCATTATTCTACAACTTGGGCATTAAATTTAATGAAAATTCATCAGAATTAATATAAAATCGTGTATTAATAAAAAATGAATTATGATTTTGATAATTATGTATAAAAATATTTAATTATACTTAAATTTCACTTCAACCGTACACGAAATATCAATTAAAAAAGCATGGTTAAAAAAAAGAAAGTTAAAATAACCATATACGCAAATATTTTCTATTAGTCAAAACTTCTGACTTTCCTACAAATAAAGGATAGAAAATGAAAGATTGACAGTTTAATAAATATCAAATGCAATACTTTAAGTGTCAAACAATTTAAATTAGAGAAACTCAAGTCATCTTTAAGTGTAATTACAATTTATAACATAATAAATTTACGTCCAACATTTTTTTTTTGTAAATTTATTATGTTATAAATATAATTAAGTGTCGTTAAAAATAAATATGTAATTACAATTGCCAAAGAAAAAAAAATTAAAAAATGTAATACTCTTTTCAAGAAGATTAAAATATGCAATAAATTGATTAAAACATTATTTTTCTCAACGGTAAAACATTTCATTATACACAAATTATGTTGCATCATCAAAAATGTGTAATTTTACACTAAACTGTGCAAATTTCAGCCAGTCAAATTATCAACAATATCATTTTATTTTTTATGATTGGATGAGATGAGAAACAATTCTGTGTTAACGCTGTCTTTTGCGTAATTCTTATACCCATTATATATATATAGTTGAAAGATAATTTTTTACTGCCTACGTCGCATTTCGATAATCGTTTTAATGATTCGAATACAAATACAAATCGATTTCTTTAATTATAACTACTTATTATAATCAGAACAATCATAATAATAAAATCAATAAGTAAGTTTTCCCTGCTTTTGGGAAGCAAAGATTTGTTTTATCATCAAACTATGATTTTTTTTTTTTTTTTTTTTTTTTTTTATGAGTTTCAATTTGAGTTTTAATTGTATATTTAATTGCGGTGATTTTTTAGGTGGAATTTCTTGAGGGGTAAATCTATTAATAGCCAACTTCAGGGGTTACAAAATGGTAATTGAATGGGTTGGAGTGTATGAGTTAACATTTATATGTGTGTAATATTAGTTTAGTTTCATTCTCCTAATAGCAAAGAATATTTTTGGTACATTCTGAAAATATTCTGAATATTCCAAAGGAATAGTCCTATCCTATGTCCGGCTTCAGAAATATTTCTGGTACACTCTTGGATGATTTATACTTTTATATGTATTTTTGGATTCGGACGTAGGAATATTTTTGACAAATATTATTGGACTATTTTGGAATATTTCTTGTTATTAAGGTAGTATACTTGGATGGTTCATACTTTTTTAATATTCTAAATCTGTACCATAAATATTTGTGGAGTCAGACATAGGAATATTTTTGGAATATTTTGGAATATTTCTTTCTATTAGGGTCCATATATGTAATCATATTATGGAAACATATATATTTATTTATTTTCTGTGTGAATCATATTTTTTTTAATTTTTTTATTCTTTTTTGTTGATGTATATATATAAATTAAAAAAAATTATATATTATTGTTATTAAAGTCCCTCAAGAATGATACCAACAAAACTAACGAATTGAAATGACGATTGAATTATAAATCCCTGACATTTATGGGCAATTTTTGCGCGCGCACATTTGGTCTATTCAAAGAAAATTGATTATTTATTTAACGGCGTTTATTAAAACATTCGAAATGTAAACTTCAGCTAGCTGAGAATATTAATAAGAATTTTTCTACTTTCACTTTATGAAATATCTCACTTTTTTGTAAACCCGCACAGATCTGTCGTAACGTGAGATGGCATTACATTTGATGTCGCTCGTGTATGAAAATAAAATTATTAATTATGAAATTTTTTTGGCTCGGAGTTTCAGTATTTTTTATTATATAGATTCTTTTTCTTTATATATACTTATTATATATTTGTATATTATATTACTAAATATTAAAATAAATATTTTATAAATTATATTATATTATATACAAAATATATTATAAATAAAATAAATAAATAATATATATAATAAAATATATTGTATTATATATAAATTATATTAATTATAAATAAAAAAATGATAAATATGTATAAGGAAAAAAGTCATTTAACAGAAATTGACTCATTACTATTTTTAATTAAGTTTCAATGAACGGGAACCAATGGAATGTAATAGAATGAAAATGAATTGAATTCTATTGTTCTTGCGTTTGGTATGAATCGAATTCTACAGCATCCTATTGTAACGCACGTCAAATCAGTTTTCAAATACAAAGGAAAATCTTAAATTGTCAGCACTTTTCAACAGTTCCTTTATACAAACAATTTCAACACATATTCAATTCAACATATAAATTTCTATGAGGCAGCTTATCGAAGAATTTTATATAGGTGGCCATATATGTCACATATATACTACATATAATTTTAAATATATGTTTTTGAAAACAAGTAGTATATATGTGCACATGTATGTCATATGTATATTCGCATTTGTGGTTCATAAAACATTGTGGTATATATATGGATGTATATGGCATATATATATATAAAGTAAAAAATAAAATAAATAAATTAATAAAAATTTAAAAATAATAATCCATGTGGGATTTAAAGATTAAAATCGCCTATTAGTTGCATATATAGGACATATATGTCGTATATATCCCACTTATATCATATATGTCATATATGCGACATATCTCATTATATATGTAACATATAAGAGACATATATGTTGATTTTTACAAGATTTAACATATATGTTAACATATATGAGACATTTATGCGGCGCAAAGTATATATATGCCACATATATGTCACATATATTACGACATATATGCCACATATATGTAGATTTTTGCATGGGATGTAAACCTTGTTATTTTTCATATAAAAACTTATATATGCGACATATATGGTAGACATATGTGTTGCATATATGTCACTTATATGTTTGGCATATGAACTACATACATATTACATATATGGCCATATATATGTCAAATGTATATCTCATATATGCGCCATATATCTTTATTTTTACATATACTAAATAAATTTTACAATTTTCAACTAATTCCAATTTTCAGACAACGAAATCTTTCAAATTTCGGTTGTAAAACTACTTATAATGCACATTTTGGAATTTTCATTAATAAATTTGACATCAATCAATGATGTTTCTTCGATCTCTTTCAAACATTTGTTCGATAAAATTGTACTACTGATGAATGGCGCGGAGCTTCTATATAAATTAATGTAATTGATCACCGTACATTCATCTTGCATCATAATGCAAAGAGAGAGAGAGAGAGAAAAAAGGTTGTACAGAAAATATGACGTGTAGTTTATATCAGATGAATGAGGATCATCCACATCGCTCGAGCACTGTGCCAAAGTTTCGAAAGGGAACGTCCCAAGGCTCATCCGCATTTAACGGCGAGTCACGTCTTCCCATTTGCTGTAACTCTTTCGAGTTTTAACAAATGTCAATTTTTTTTTTCGTTATCACAACACCGCCGTCGTATAGTCGAACATTTCTAGCCGAACAATTATTTCTTTTGAGTGGAATCAATTAAAAGAGTTGCAGTTTTGAAAGTACTTTGCGGTTGAAAAATGCTTTAAACGAGGAGAAAAATGATATTCTGTATTTATATGTGAATAAAAGTAAAAGGAATTGTAGTAATGTATTTCATTTCATAAGTAAAACCAGTTATAACCAATTGTAACCACTTATAACCAGTTATAAACCAGTTATAAACCAGTTAGAACCAGTTATAACGACTTATAATCAGTCATAACCAGTCATAACCAGTTATAACCAGTTAAAACGGGTTAAAACGAGTTATAATCAGTTATATCGAGTTATAACTTGTTATAACAAATCATAACCAATCGCCGAACTGAATTCACGCGAATAATTAATTGCAACAATACCCGTGCAATTCGCTAAATGTTAAATTGTATCTGCATAAGTAATTGTTCGTATGCAAATCGAACTGGTCTCGACTGTACGAAACGTGACGACAAGTTTACAGCATCTTTGTTGCCAATCGTGACTTTGCCAGGCGCATCGATAATTCGAGCGTCCCCACACGCGCGCGGCTTTCACTCCTTGTCACATTTGGGTCTATAAAAGGTGAAAAAGGGGAGGGGAGGGAGGAATCAAATGCCGAAATTGTTCCTCTTCAGTCCAACGCCTCGAAAGAATGTCCCCCTCCTTCCCCACCTCCCACCCATCCCGGAGAGCAAGTGTCACATAATTTAAATATTTATACAAATATTTAACGGTGTTAGTTTTCGTGTCATTAGCGACCGATTTCGATTTTTCTTCTATCTCTCTCTCTCGCACTCTTCTTTTCGACCTTTCTTATAGGAGTTGAAGAGTGAAAAAAAAATGTGTTGACTCTGCGATGAGAAAAAACCTTTCACTATTAAAATTGATCGTTAATGAAAGCAAACAAAAGTGCCGTGAACGATCGAACGGTATAATTTTATATTTAATTACGCAATTTGTTATATAAAAGGAAGATTCACACTGTGAAATTCCGAAGGCGATAAAATAACTTTAATAACACGTCTCGCTCGCCGGTGAAATTGTGAAAAGAATCATCTGCATTGCGATGGACAAAAGTACGTCGACGATTTGGTTACATTGGGAGAAAAAAAAATTATACCGTATCAGAAAGCAAAGTGGTACCTCTGTCCTCTTTTATCGTACAGTTTGAAAGGGATCATGACAATTGTACAAATTTGTATTATTCGGTATGATAAAAATAATTATTTATTTTTCTTATTTTTTAATAAAATTATACGTATAATTAATAAACAAAAGGAATAACAATAGCAACAGATATGGAACATGTATGGAACGTACATGGGACAGATATGGAGGATATATACGGGAGATATATGTAACAAATATGGAGCATATATGGGACATATATGGAACACGTATGCAACAGCTATGAAATATATATGGTACAGATTTGGAACAGATATGGAACATATATGGAACATGTATGGAACAACTATGAAACAGATGGAACAGACATGGAGCAGATATGGAACATATATGGACATAAATGGAATAGATATGGAACACATATATGGAACAAATATAGAACAGATATAGAACATATATGGAACAGATATGGAACCGATATGGGGCATATATAATTTTTTTTGGGACGTGTTAACAAACATTTGTCCCCACTCTATCGTGCCGTATAAAAATATTTAACCTAACCTTTTTCCCGGTGTAAAACAGTTCGGTTGTTCGGTGGCAAGGCGCGCTCCAACAAATTGAACCATTACGCTCCTCAAAAGTAATGAGTCAATTTGCAATGCAACCTTTCTAAATTAAACATTTTCACATGTCTGCCAATCAATTACCAGGATACGACACTGTTTGCATTGTACGTCCGCGGGTGGGGATAATGGAATTCTTTGACGTATTTGGAACGAGCTTTGAATCAAACATATTTTATGAGTTACTGTGCTGAACTATTCAGAGGGAACACGGAGTGATTCAATGTTCAATTGTTGAATGGAAAAAAGGAAAAAAAAAGAATTGTCTTGAAGTGAGAGTTGAACCCAGTGGAGTAATTAAGAAATTGATAAAGATCTATATTGATAGATAAGATATGATAAAGAAATTTGGTATGATAATCAATGAGGAACTTATGAGAAGTGTGGGACGTTCTCAAAATGAAAAATATAAACAAATTTTATTTCACTTTGACTTTAGAAAAATGAAAACAATAACAAACATTGTCATTGTTTTTATTTTGTTTATTTACTATTTTATGTGTTGACTAACAAAGTTTGTTTACGTTTTGTTCTTCAATTCCAAAAAAAAAACACTTAGAAGGTCGTGTAAGTACAAAAACAAATTGTTTACATTTTGAAGGTCATAAAAATAATATAAAATACGTAACAAAAACAAATCTTGTTAACGTTTTGTATTTCAGAAAAGTTTCAGTTTTCAGTCCCACACATCAATAGTGAGAATTATATGAATAAAAGCTAATTTGTTTTTAATTTATTTTCCTCGAATCGATCTCCACGGATGATAATTTAATTTTACAAATAATTCACAATTTCCATGCCAACACATTTCTCATTCCAAGCGAGGATTTCAATTTATAATCCAGCCAATTACAAGTCGCTCTCTTCGATTTGTTTCAGCGAAAAGAAAAAATGGTGAAATGAAAATTTATCGTTATTTCTTCCCCCGCCCCCCTCGTCGAAGTGCGGTAATTTTCCCACGTGTATAATCGCGTCCGTCGTAAATTTCAAATATTCTTTGCAATTATGACACACGGGATAATTCCCGCAGGAAATTCAAACCAAACAAAAATGCTTCCGATTGTTTCAGTTGAAAAAAAAATCAAGAAACCGTCCTTTTGAACTGAAGAACGAAACTTCAAAAATTGATATTAAAAAATAATGTTTGTACACATATGTAAGGTCAAATTAACGAAACAAAAACAATAATATTGTTTATTTACATCCAAAGGACAGAAGAATGGATGTAAATACCAGACAAAACAAAATAATATTGTTTATTTACGTCCAAAGGACAGAAGAATGGATGTAAATACCAAGCAAAAACAATAATACTGTTTATTTACGTCCAAAGGACAGAAGAATGGATGTAAATACAAAACAAAAACAAAGTTTGTTTACCATTTTGTATTTCGAAAACGTTTCGGTGTTCAGTGCCATGTCCTTTTTTAAATTTAGTGCGCTTTTTCTCCCGCGCGCGATAGCCAATCGAAGTAAGTTACGGCGTGTCGCATTTTTGCGGCATTTCGATCGGTGAAATTGAAATTTGACTCGGATGGACCGGTCGCGACCGCTTTCGCCCCGATCATAACGCAGTCCCGCGCACGATGATCGATGTGCGCGGGCACGTTGCGCAATGCGCGCGGTCACGGCGCGTCGTCGGCAGATTCCCTCGCGAGCTTTTCCCACGGAGCGGAAAAGGCGCCAACGGTGCGCATAATCGGAGGATTAGCCCGGCCGGCCAATGAATAATTGATACACGGACTTTCCCATTAAGGATCCGCACTTCCACCTTTACACTTGGCGCACGCGCATTATACGTTTAACGATAAGAAATGGGCGGACCACGGGTTATTTATCATTTATACGTAAATCAGTCGAATCGCACTTTTGTTTATTGTTTATCATCGTGGTAAACATTAAAATCCATTGTTGATTGGGTTCCCATGCAAAAATAAACATATATGTTGCATATATAGTAACATAATATTATATGTAAGAGAGTACTTGTGTAGAATGAAAATGATACCCCAATAAATATGAAACATGGTCCATATATGGCCCATATAAGGAAATTCGTATATGGACATATGTTTCTCTTTAATTCATATATGGACATATATGTTTCTCTTTAATCCATATATGGCCACATATATTTAATCATAAATATGACATATGTGACCATACATATAATCATAGATATAATATATATATAACATATGTGGCAAACATATTTGTTGCCTTATATGCAACATATATGTCTACCATATACTTCGCATATATAAATTTTAACATAGAATCATTATACAACGCGGTTTTATTTGCAGAGGTTTCTTATTAAAAAAACATAAATATTAATTCAGCAACAATAAAAAGTAATTGTCTGGGCTATATTGAATAAATATAAATTTGGCGGGAAGCTTTTTAAATTCTACATTATACAACGAGCAAGAAACCATTGTCGTAAATCATTATTCGCTTATTAAGTTATACCCCTTCGGTGTTTTCGTGCGAGCTGGGCACGGATTTTTACAAAACATCGGCAGGATTCAAAAACGCCGCGGACCGTAAAACAACGGATTGCGCAACCTCTGCCAAATCGGTTATTCGTCATTTACGACGGCCCTGTAAAAAGCGTTTGACAAGCGTCATAAAAGTATGAAATAATGTCGACACTTAAAGCACTAGGACTAAATGTTGTTTCCTGGTGCGCGAGGTGACATTAAAATCTACCCGAGGACGCAACAATTTTACCTTTAATTGCTCGACTTTCATGAAAAAAAATGCTCTTTTAATATGACAAATATAAACAAACATTGTTTGTGAACAGTTTTAAGGTCATACAAATAAAAAACAATCTGTTTTGCATTTTCGAGGTCATAAAAATATAAACAAACAATGTTTGTAAACATTTCGAAGGTCGTGTAAATACAAAAATCTTGTTTTGCAATTTGAAGGTCATAAAAATATAAACAAACAATGTTTGCAAACAATTAGATGGTTGTATAAATGCAATAGTAAATTATTTTGCACTTTGAAGGACACAAAAACATCAATAAACAATGTTTGTAAACAGTTAGAAGGTCGTGTAAATACAAAAACCTTGTTTTGCAATTTGAAGGTCATAAAAATGTAAACAAACAATGTTTGCAAACCCTTGGAAGGTTGTATAAATGCAAAAACAAATTGGTTTACATTTAAAGGTCATAAAAAGGTAAACAAACAATGTTTGTAAACATTCGAAAGGTCATACGTGCAAAAACAAATTGTTTTGCAGCCCGTTTACGTTTGGTATATTAAAAAGTCGAGTTTTTCCAGCGTGTTTCGGGGCACCGGTTAATCATAAATGCGCCGAGTTTGATTTTAACACATATTCATATCAACCTTCGGGATTTATTTACGCGAGGAATGCAAATTCGCGAGGCAGAACTTTTGTAGGTCATTCGGAGCCGATTAAAACGAAAAAAAAAGAGAGAAAAAAAATGACTCACGGAATCATCAGTTGGTGGATGATTTATGATGAGAAAATTGCAGGCCAGCGGATTTTTAACGCTGCCGGGGCAGAAGAGAGGCCGCGGCGTAACCGCTAGTTAAAACAATGAGTTTTACGGTTTACGGCGCAGGCAAATCACCTGAATGACATACCTGAACGTGCCGTATCCAGCCTCTATAATGACGCGACATCCTTCAAGTTACGCCGCACTTATCTTTTATGATTCAAGAGACAATGCCTTGTTACACTTTTGGCCATTATTAAAACTCTATTTTGCCTTTCGATTAGTATACATACATATAAATATATATATATATATATTATATTCGGACTAATCGACTGTGTTTATTCATTGTTTAATAGTATAGTCGTTATGTAATTGAGTGCATAATGTTTAATAATCGATATTTCTATGATGATTTCCGTGCCGATCCCAAGTAAAATTTTATGTATGTCGCGTATATGCCCTATTTAAAGTTATATAGTTTTATGATAAAAAAAGGGTTTAGATATGGAACAGATATGGGGCATGTATGGAACAGATATGGAATATATATGGGGCATGTATGGAACAGATATGGAACATATATGGGGCATGTATGGAACAGATATGGAACATATATGGGGCATGTATGGAACAGATATGGAACATATATGGGGCATGTATGGAACAGATATGGAACATATATGAGGCATATATGGAACAGATACGGAAAAATATGGTACATATATGGGGTGTATATGGAACATATATGGAACACGTATGGAACATATATGGAACACGTATGGAACATATATGGAACACGTATGGAACATATATGGAACACGTATGGAACATATATGGAACACGTATGGAACATATATGGAACACGTATGGAACATATATGGGGCATATATGAAACAGGTCTAGAACAGATATGGAACAGGTATGGGGCATATATGGAACAGGTATGGAATATCTAATCTGAATCTAAGACGGGGATTTTTTTAAAATAATGTTTTGCAAAATAAATTGTATACTTTGGCGACGATATGATCACTCCGCCGGATTGCGTAACATTGAAAAACCGCGCATTCCCGCGCGCACACGTGTTTCACTTCATTTTCGTGTCAGGCATCGATATTAAAAGTCCGGTTTTCCATTGAACGCTAACGAATCGGGTTTACTCTCCATTTCAACCAGTCTTACTCTCTCTCGCCATATATTCACCAACTGGCCGACGACTTCTTCTTCGCGGCGAGGTGAAAATTTCTTGGTGCCTTTTTCGTCGGCGAAAGGTCAACAATCCCGCGGTACATTTTCGTACGAAATAGTAATTTCAACTACCTTTAATTACAAATTTTGATAATCTCCATTTTTTATAATAATACTCTTCGAAAAAATAATATATATATAATATATATATGTATATATGAATGTGAAATTCATATTTCGAGGACGCACCCTCAATTTCATCCTCAAGTTACACCCCTGAAATATATATTATGTTGTATTTTTTTTGATTTTATGGAAATTTTGAAAATGGAAATGAAAAATTCATGGCGAGGGAAGTATACCCAAGCGCCATCTATAATTTTAAAATCTAAATAAACTAACGAGGTTGGGACCAGGGCCGTATTCTTGGGGAGTGTCCTCAAAATGACTGTTTCATGTGTAACTATTTTGAGGACGTCCCCAAAATCGCCTCAAAAGGTCCTCAAAATGTATTATACACATCTTTTGAGGTCCTCGAAATATACGTGTCACAAATGATCTTCATAAAATAATGACGAATAAAAATTGCACGCAATTACGTGCGATTATATGCAATCTTTCGTCATTTGTGATGAGAATTTGCTCCTTTTTTTTCCTATTATTTCTTATTCATCTTTTCCAATATAAAAGGCGAGCAATATTTGATTATAATCCGGTGTAAAACAATTTGCCATTTTTATTCCATCGCAATTTGTGCTGGAAAAAACTTCGATGGCGATGCGTGTGTGAGATATTAAGCAAATTGAAAATGACTTTCTTTGTTTTGCTTGTTGTGTTTCCTTTCTGGGTTGATCAATGCTGAGAGCAATTAGAGGCCTTTTGTAATAGCCTGAATGTGCCTGCGAGTGTTGAAGGATTTTAACACTTATATGACGATTTTAATGGTCACACTTTTAGTGTGAATATTACATTTTCAAATTTATCCGAGTAAAAATGAAACTATATATGGTCCATATATGGTCCATATATGGTTTGACAATTTCATATAAGGAAATAAAAGATTCATATATGCGATATATGTGTTTTTCCTTAATCCATATATGGCCATATATGGTAGATATATATGCCAGATACCCAAGAAAAAAAATTATATAGGTTGCCATATATGTTACCATATATGTGGCATATATGTGAGCATATATGTGGCACATATGTGGGCATATATGTGGTATATATGCAGCCATATATGTGGCATATATGTGGCATACATACTTATATATATGATCATATGTGTAACATATATATATATCATCTATATGCACCATATATGTATATTTTTACATGGATTTTTGAAAATATCCCTAAATTAATATAAAATTTATAAAGTATCAGGCTTATCATATAAAAGAGCAGAATATCGTCGGACAATCGTTTCAAATAAAGAGCAGCATTTCCAACTGACTATATTATTGGCCATTTACCACTCAAATTACCTTTAATAATGTGAGGTGTTAAACGGGGAAAAAAGTTTTCAGGAGAAAGTGGCAACTGACGAATCGTCTTAAAAATATTATTATATTATATAAATGTTATCATCCTGAACTCTTGATATAATGCTCTCCATGACTTTCTTACCTCTCTCATTATCCAAGGCAGATTTTTATTGCATTTACATTAATTTGCATAATAAGTATTTTGCATGTATCTTATAAAGTACGTTTACTTTTTGATAAGAACTAAAATCTTTTAACTAATAATATATTTGTTTTTTTTAAAATATTTCAAAAAAATTGTAATTTGCATCCCAATTTATATATGGGACATATATGGTTGATGATTTTTATATGGGACAATTTCTTAGAAGATGAACCTAGTAAAAATGAACCATATATGGTTCATATATGGTGTATACATGGTTCATATATGGTTCATATATGGTCCATATATGATTCATGTTTTAATAATTTCATATAAAGAAAGAAAAATTTTATATATGGACACATATGTGTTTTTCCGTGATCCATATATGGCCATATATGATCAATATTTCATATATGGCCATATATTACTATTATATATACACATATATATACTTACATTTATGTTCATATATGAATTTTTCATTCCCTTACATGAAATTGTTAAAACATATATGGACCATATATGGCCATATATGTTTCATATTTACTAGGATACTTAATCATATCATTTGTAAAACTTGTCAAAACTAATCTTTCCAACAAAAGTGTCACAATGTACCACATTTTTTCCACGTCCAATTTGTTCCTCTTTTATGACCAAACACAAACACTTTCCCCGGATTACCGAGTACCCATTGACCTTCAAAGTTGAAATAAAAAATAAAACAATCAAACGAACAAAAAGCAAATCACAAATGTCTAGGACGCCTCTTCTAAAACTCTTTTTACACGCTTCTTCCTTTCTTCTCGAGTTTTTTTCCCTCTCTTTTTTGTCAATCCAACCAAAGTCAATATTTTGTAACCATCAAAGTGACAAAAAAATTGGACAATTCCTCATTATTCCCGTGCGGAGCATCCCTTTCTAAAAGTGAATTCATCTTCGCGGAATTGGGGGGAAAAAACACTTATTCATCGATCAAAATATCTCGACCTCCATATCGCATTGATGTTGACAGACGAAAAAGTAAAAACAGCCGAAAGTCCGTAGAATCGTTCCGAAGTTTTATGAAAATTACCATCGCCAAGTGTAATCGGAATTTCGTCTGACGTCAACTATTCGTGAGAGCATACCGCAATGAAGGAGGTTGCGCGGTAATAAAACAATGGTACATTAAGAGAAAGTGATATACATAAATTTACTATTAAAATTAAGTAATAAAAAGGAGAAAATAACAAGAACCAGTTTTTAACATCAAAATTAAACGCCCCGTGTACTCTCCGCTAGTTTATTGCTGGCATTGTAATAACGATAATTCTTTAGATATCTTCAAATTAATGTCACTAGTGTGTCCTATTATGGAGTAAGAATTCAGAGGTAAAAACGAGAGGAACAGAGAGAGTGATGGCAAGGATGAAAGTAACTGTCATTAGTATGTGTAGAAATAAATGTGGTTGTCATATGTATGATTTGGATTGAGTAAATTATGTATATATTAGATATATTTGTATATATGGAGACGTATATAATGCATTTTTATGGTTTTGTCTGAGATTATTAAAAGAATAGTAGTAACAATAATTACTAATAGCAATAGTGACACTAAAAACAGCAGTGATAATGCTAACAACGACAACAGGGATAGTTCCAAAGACAAAGATTACACTAACAACAACAAAAGTGATAATTCTAACAACAGAAGTGATACTAACACCGACAACAGTGATACTATAAACACCAGTGATAATTGTAACGATAAAGATGAATCTAACAACGACAAAAGTGATAATTCCAACAACAGAAGTGATACTAACAACGACAACAGTGATATTAAAAACAACAGTGATAATCCCAAAGACAAAAATTATACTAACAACGACAAAAGTGATAATTCCAACAACAGAAGTGACACTAACAACGACAACAGTGATATTAAAAACAACAGTGATAATCCCAAAGACAAAATGGTTATTAACAACGACAAAAGTGATAATTCTAACAACAGAAGTGATACTAACACCGACAACAGTGATACTATAACCACCAGTGATAATTGTAACGATAAAGATGATACTAACAACGACAAAAGTGATACCAACAACGACAAAAGTGATAATTCCAACAACAGAAGTGATACTAACACCGACAACAGTGATACTAAAAGCAGAAGTAATAATTCCAACAACAAAAGTGATACTGAAAACAACAGTGCCACTCACAACAGCAGTGACACTAACAAGAACAACAATAATACCAACAGCAGTGACAACAACAACAAAAACACCAAATAAACCGTTAAAAAATTCTACCAGACCCTCAATGATCCGAATCCGACGCGCATAACAATACTTTCTAAGAAAATCGGATGCATTAATTCCCGAGAAAAAAAAATCGGGATGTTAAATAATGGCGCCACTTTCACTGTTTTGGATTCTAACAACAAAACGGGACGGTTTCGCGGCGTCGGCGCGCACGTGCACACCAGCCAAGGAGAGTTTGCCGTCAACAAGGTTGACTTTCAGAGAGCAGGTGGATGCTCACGGATAACGCCGGTCCCTGTACTTTAAGCGGAAGAAACAGTGAAACCTATACACACGCCAACACATATATACACACACACACACACACACACATACACACGCCAGCACCTTTTTGCATCCGCTTGAGTAACAACGTTGTACTTGCCATAAAGTCGCTTAGTGGATCGTTGCTCATTTACCACACATCCGACTTATATTATTATAATCTCATCTGCCTTGAGGTCAAACGCAAGAAAGTTATTCATTATTATTATTATTATCGTTGTTATTATTATTTTTACACGCGAGCGACCGTTAGCGCGTCGCTGAGTCAAGATGTTTTTTTTTCTTATTTTTCTTCTCTTTCCCCCTTCCGAACAATTATATAAGTCTAATTGAACGACAAATGAAAGAGGACGATACTTTACGGTACAATTGGCGTCGTTAATTAGCGCGACGATAAACGAATGACGAGGCGCGTAAAGTGTCCGTAAACACACGGTGGATCACTTCCCCGCGTCCCATTCAAATTGGCGCTGACCTTTGCATTCCTGATATGATAAGTTCGGATGGTATTAAATTTTACCGAAGCCAGCGATAAATTTCATCCAAACGTAGATGATAGGGGGAAAGGGGGGGTACACGTAATCCAACAATTGGAATGTTATTGCAACTTTCACGTATTGTGATATATTATGCGCAAAACATTCTTTGTTTTGCACTGAGAAAAATGTCCCGTTGTTTTATTAACTCCAACCTGTATGCAGAGGTAAAAATGACATTGCTGAAATATCAGATCCGTTGAATTGGGCGTTACGTAACCGGTGCAGGTTTCTAACCTATATATGCAGAAGGAATTTTATAGACATTGTTATGTTGCCATGGAAAAGGGTGGGGGGATGTTTGTTTAACTTTGAAGGAGATAGTAACTTCGGTGTAATAAGGTTTTCTGGTCATTTTTTGAGGTTAAGTACAGGTGGGCATAGCGCCAGTATAGTCTAGCAATGTAAAAAATAAAAATCTATACTTATTTTGGGATTGTTATTGATAAATGTGAATTAAATAAGAATTGGGGCATAGTTTAGGCGAGGTTAGAATTGCCAGTGCTGCGCCAGTACTGGCAAACCAATTTATTGGTAGAAAACTTTTATATGGGTAAAAGTAGTGGTTAGATTTAGTCGGAATTGGGGAAGAATGGATTATATTATGTTCCGACTTTGAACCAGTATATGACCAATTGTTAGCCAATGCTAAATAGGTATTAACTAATAACTAGGCCATACTTCAGCCAGCTTTATTATTGCTAATACTGTCACAGTACTGATAATTGAATGAAACCTCTACAAGTGTCAGTACCGGCAATACTGGTGCCAGTACTGGGCCAATACTGTGCCAGTACTGAACCACATTGCAATTTCCACTTGGATACATCTATTAAAAATTTCTCAGGGGTTCTTCACAAATGTTCAAGGAAATATTTCCCCCAGAGTATATACCCTTATAAAAATCAACAATACTGGCCCCAGTACTGGGCCAGCACTGGCTCAGTACCGGGTCTCATTTCAATTTCCACCTGAATACATCTATTAAAAATTTCTCAGGAATTCTTCACAAATATTCAGGAAAGTATTTCCCCCCAGATTATATATCCATATAAAAAGCAACATATATATGGCATATATGTTGCATATATAAATTTATACCTTTGTAATCTTCTCTTATATTACAATATACCCTTTCATTACCCTTCTATTTATCTCGGCTTACAAAAAAAAAAAAAAAGGAACGAACAAGCCTTCAAATTTGGCGGTTAAATTTCGGACTGCGAAGTTGGCCATTTCAGCTTAACTCCGACCCAATTAGGGAGCATCTTGGCCGTTGAAAGGCGTGCCGCCTACGTTACCCAATAGCCGCTAACTATTTCCACTTATTAATGCGCGCGGCGGATTTAATATCTGTTGGCCTTAATCGGGAACAAAGGAATGCAAAATAAAGTAATAACGATGATCGTTATTACAAAAGTGACGAACGACGTCCGGAGGGTAAGGACGAGGTGGGGGGTTGGGGGGGGGGTATTAGAAATATCTGCGACGGCGCGACGTATATCAACTGGCTGTCGTTGCGCGTCGCTTTTCAAGCATTTTTCGACGTCGCCGGTGCGCGCATTTTATCGGAAATTAATTTAATCAATAAGTCACGGCGCGGTATGTGGAAATTGCACTTCGCGTCAGGCCGTTTGTATCATTGATTACGTATATTCTGCCGGCATTAAAGCGTCTCGTCCGCGGTTGCCGGTACACGCTGAAAATTTCATATGTGAAAGGAAGATGCTGGGATGTTTACCAGTTGTGGCTACAAGCTGCCCCCCCTGGCAATTCCTTCCTTCGAATTCCAGCCATAGAAAACTCCCGCAATCCGCGAGCCCGACTAATAAATTGCGACATCGCCGCCGTTCTGTGTGCACGTCACGGCGAAGTTGCCCGCGCATAGATTATTATCCCGGCTTAGGCTTTACTTTTCGCCACTTTTCCGTCCGGCTCATCTCAGTGGACGTTGGTGATCGCGATCCCAATGGGGTGATGGGTTGGGGGGGGGGGGGCGACGAGAGATGAAAGGAGAC
>JABFPN010002397.1:0-22517 GCA_022817305.1 Leptoteleia sp. ZL-2020
AGGTACGATTCTCAAGTCGTGCTGGTGTCGCCACTCGAGTGTGCATAAATAGCTAAGTGTTTGGTTTACATGGCTCGCTGCCATTTAAGAATTATTATAAAATATATTTTCAAATAAAGAGTATCGTAATTAAAAATTATCTTTGTAATTGGCTTTTATGGAACCTATGGCTGCAGCCGTTCCCCGGCCATATAAAAACTAATAACAATATTGAAGATTTTGTTTTGCTTTTCGAAATGATACACAAAACAAATAATTTACAAAATTATGGCTTATATACATTTATTTGAATGAAATAAATGAAAATAGAGTTGATAGCTGTTTACATTCGAAGGCAGCATGAAAATAAAATCATATTAATATACAAATATATTAATAAAATGAGATACACCCTCTGTTATCACTTTTTCTTTGCATCCTTTAATCCTGCACCAGCGTTGTATTTGAAGAATATGATGTCCCCATCTTCAACAACATAATTTCTACCTTGTTGTCTATATTTTCCAGCAGCCTAAAAAATATAAAATGTGTAAACAAGTATTCATTTAATTCAAAAATATTTTAGAAATATAACGATTTAGTTACAAAAGTGTATACATTTATCACTAATAACAATAGTTCCCTTAAATTAGAATATTAAAATTAAAGGTACATAATTTAGTTTAAAAATATATAACTTTAAAGTATAATATGAATAGTATAAAATAGAATAAAAAAATATATTATTTTCTTCTGTTTTAAATGAACAGTTGGTAATACCGATACTCAGTCACTGCAATCATATGTCGATAAAGTAGACTTCTTTAACACAAGATAAAATTACTTTATCTTGCGTCGAAAAAAAAGAATTTTTTATGGTAGCTAATTTTTAAAAACTACGCGGAGAAAAAGTCAAAGCAACACAGCATTGATTTTTGCTAAAACAACACTGGTTATTGATTACATCTGTGATGACCTTTAATATAAAAATTTGTGATTTGTACAAGTTTTGATACCCAAAAAGTAAACAAAGAAAGTAATTTCATTTAAAAACAATATTTATACATTATGACTCTTACACGCTTATATTTATATCCGTGACCTCCGTATATAATGTGTACATTTATTAACATTTTTAGTATATTTTATAATTTACTTTCCTTAATATACTTTCTTTTACTTTCTTGGTACTGTTATAAAATTTTCATTTAAATAACGAATTATTCACAATTAAAATGATACCTTAACAGCAGATTCAGATCCTTCGTTTTTGAAATCATCAAATTTCATAACCTCGGCCATAATGAAGCCTTTTTCAAAATCAGTGTGAATTTTACCTCCAGCTTGTGGCGCTTTTGTTCCTTTCTATAAATTGTAATAAAAATTAATATGTGATAAAGCAATTTCTTTAGCAAAAACTTATGTGTATTATATATTTGAAATATATTTATAGTGTAGGAAAAACTGAAACAATGAAGAAGAGCAACCATATTATGTTTCTAATAATAATAATAATATAATGATATGTTTGATGTTACTGAATTCTAAGAGACTATGTAATATAAAAACTTGAACTTTAGTAACTTCAAAATCAAAAAATTTAAAAATTGTTATGATAAAAAAATGAGTGGAACAGTTAATAACGCAATTAGATAATTAAAAGGAATAATGATATTAGATAAGAAAAAGGAATAAAAGCAACAGGTTTAATTTAAATCCAATTAAGTCAAATTTAAAATACACTCCTAAATAAATAATTTTAATATTAAGTATAAATTGGTTCTTTTCTTTACCTGTATTGGCCATGCTTTTACTTCATCAGGTCCAGATGTGAAAAAATACTGCAACTGAAGCGCCTTGTAACCTTGGATAATAATTTTATCTAACGCACTAAAACATGTTAACAATTCGTTATTTTTATAATAACATTTTAATACAAAAAAAAAGTTTATTTACAATTTATTTCTAAAACATAAGTGCAAAAATTTTTATTTCAGTTAAAGTAACAACAATTTTTTAAATATTGCATTTCCTCTGAATAATTGTATTAATGAAAGAAACAATGGAACTAAAATTTCAACGTAAATTGAAAATCATTCACCGAAAAATACTGAATGAATTGTCAGCGATCACAGGAAATGTATCTTAACGGATCCAGGAGAGGTCACAAGATAAAATTTGCTCCATTTTGTGGAAGGCACTCTTTAAATGGATCTATTAAACACTTTTTCACCCGCCCAAAACAGCGACGAAAGTGGATTCGCGAATGAAGAAAAATGAGGAATTCTCGGACGAAAGTTCTCGGTGGCCCGCAGAATATGATCGTCTCGGATTCAACGTCAACTAATAACAGGGTGGGCCCCAAAGGACTCGATCCGGTGCCGCGGTAGGGCTCCGAGGACTTCGGGACTTCAGAGAATACACATAAAGCGAACAACTTAATACTGCAATTTTATCATTCGCCGACTCACAAGTCCCTTCTTTGCTCGCCGACGATCTGCGGTCTTGAAATAAAATCACGGCGGTCCCCTGATTGTCGGTTGAGTAGTCACCCTCAACTTCCCATTTAGACTTTTTCGTTCTAAGATAATTTGACCGAAATCTGGGTCTTAAATGAGATCACCCGTTCCGAACCATCGTTCGAATTAATTTCGTTTCTTCTTTCAATTGATTATTTCGACATTTTTCTACGGCAAAAAATGTGGTTCTTGATAAAATCAACTGCACATTTAAGATTTCAAATTGTAAATACAACATTTGCAGTTTAATAAGAGTAACATAATCATTTCCGTTCTTTTACTTTTCATATCTTTATGTATTTGTTTATAATTAACGGATATGAAATACATATTACAAAATTCCTTTAACAAAACAAAAGTATCTGTAATATTAACGATAACCATAGGTAATAATTTCATTAATATATTATTTATTTATAACATATTGTCACAATATGTTATTTTTTAATTAATTATTGATATCAATTGAATTTATTATGAACTTTAAAAAATAGGAGCAATCTTTCTGCGGCATTTAGTAACAATCATATGATAACTTGTAATATTATAATTGAATATATAAATAAAAGAAAGATGGTTGTTTTAACAATATTCGCCACGTCAACTTCATAATCACCTTCTTAGACAGTATATTTACTGAAAAGTTTCGTTATAAAATGATCGTCTCTCGAAGACGCTTTACACGAAAAAGGAAAAGAACAGCGATCCTAAGCGGCCAGGAATTTATGTGTTTCATTCAAATTTAGTGCAGTGCAGTAGATGTATGCGGGTGACCTAGTGGCCGACTCGGAGCGATGATTCAGATTATACCTTGGGCCGCGAGGGCGGCATTTTCGTGCAATTTTGCAAGAATTTGAATAGCCGCGCGTAAAAATATAATGTTCTGTAGCAAAACGGCCGCCAGTTTTATAGTTGCTCCAGCGAGTAGGATATGTGTCTAGACGTCGGCAAGCTGCACCCCGCCATTATTCTCAATAGATATTGGGCATAGTTAAAAATTCGGTGGGAACTCGGCTTTTTCTGAGACAGTCGACTTCTTTTTCGGATACTTGTGCCGAAGAATCAATAATAAGTCGTCACTACACTATAATTGATTTCGTAACAGCCGATTGTGGATTTATTTTGAAGACGCATATTATGGGTGCAGAAAGGCACTGAGGAATGTACGAATAATTTGCTCCTCTTCTTCCTTTTTAAAGTACCATTTATCACACCGCGAAAAAAAAAGTTACACTTTATAAGTGCTACATATTATTATATACTATATTACATAGTAATTTGGAAATGAAATTACCAATTTGCTATATTACATAGCTGGATATTTTATAAGTAAATATTATATACAATTATTTATATAAATGTGATATAATTTACTAAATCATTTAAACACAATAAATGTTTTACATGAAGAGTAAAAAAACTGATTAATACAATCGTTGAAAAATAAATAAGATATTTATTTAAATATTTAGTTCATTTTTTTTATTATCATCCGAGGATATGCAATACTAATGTCCAGTTTGTTAATAAATACAAATTCTATATTGTTAATAAGAACAAATTCAATTCTTTGTATCGTTATTACTTTATGATTTATAATTTAAAGAAGTAAAATTTTATCTTTTAGAAAAGTTTATGCAATATATTTTAAGTATTATTATACTTACTAAAGGTCTTGTGTTACACTTAACCTAATCATATATTTTCTACTGACTTAATGTGTGCGAAGACTCACCTGGTACACTTGTGATCCTCAAGATACTTCTTGCGTTCTTCTGGTTCCATATCAATTAATTTATTTTCAAGAGCTCCACTGAATGGAATTAAAACTGCCCCAGGATCATTTTTATCAACCCATTCCTTGATTTGTACCAACCTGAACATATTTCAATTATAATTTAACATTGTTTGTTACATAATTATAATCTAACATTTCATATACATTCTGATTGTATTATGTAATAAAATGATTCCTTAAACATTTATTTTAAAATCAAAGTACACTGTATCACGACATTGTTATCCCATTCATTCTGAACTGTACAATTTTAAAAATTTTATTTCAGTCAATTATGTTTAAATAGTTTCATGAATTGTATTGAAATATCAATAAAAATTTACCATTTATTTTTCTTACGGATATAATCCCTCTCTGACAAGTTTACAAGATAAATAACTGGTTTCGACGTGAGGAACAAATGTTTATTAAGAACCTCGATCTGAAACCAAAGAAAGCACATTAATAACAACCCATCCGGTTAATAATCATCGATATAAAAGAACGTAAAAGTGCATCACAGTTACTCACATCATTTGCACTCCAATCGTGAAACCTAATGTGTTTCTCGTCGTCCACCAAAACACCTTTGACTTTCAAAAGAGTATCCTGCAAACACAATGAAAAAAGCTTACAATTATCGAACCATTTTCCAATTCCATTGTAGCTACATAATAGTTGCACCTCAAATTGCTCGCCAAAGCGTCAATTACCGAACGAAACGAAATCAAATCATTTTGTTCCAACTTTCGCGGGCGAACAAACAATTGGCCGCTCGAGTATTTTCAATGAACTTCCTGATTAGGTTCTAAAAAGTAAATTTGAAATTTTCGTTCGCGGGGATATTGGACGTCGAAATTGCAGCGGCGTGTCGATTTTAACTAGGGTAACCGTCAGGTGCGCCCAACGGACCCTTAAAAAGTTTCGAGCAAATTGCAAAGAGCCGAGGAAATTGCCACGGTTCGGATACACAGTCAGGAGGTAATCCTTCGCCGATTGATTCGTTCCGGGAAGCGTTAGCGTTCTTTCCGCACGCGCTCTTAATTTCCTGCGGTAATTTCCCCGGAACGGCAATATTCGCGGCGCGATATCTTTCAGTGGGCCCCCCCACATCACGAGATGTCGTGACAAGCAACGTTTACCCGCATAATTTTATCGTTGTCATTCCCCGGATTGTAAAAGAATTGCAAGTTCGAAGCACAGTGATTACGCTGGCAATTATCGCGATGCCTTCTGCCCGCGTCAAGTCGAATCCTTTAAAAACAAATATGAAATCTCATTGCGACGCGAACACGTGCTGTCACTGACGCCTATTCAATGAAACGCGCTCTCCATTACAACCGTACGATGATGAATTACTGTGTTTCCAGTGCTATAAAGATCGTATCGGTGAAATCCGCGTGGGTGATCTATTTGTTGTTGCCATTGTTACAGTATAACGAGATATATATTAAACGTGCCCGGCTTTGTAATAAATGCCATCGAGTTTAAAACGCGGGATCGCGTTTACAAGCGAGCGTGGGTGTCAAACTGCGTCTATATGATTTTCTACTTTTTTTTTTTTTTCTTTTCTTTCAATCGCAATGCAGAATTTTAAATACTTTTATAAAATTATGTAATTGCATTCTGGATGGAATTTAATAAAACAGCTATAATGTAACGGTGAATTAATTCAATTTTTTAATTGAGATTGTTCAGCATTGATAACTTAACTCCCTCAATAATGTCAAAATGGTCACAATGAGAATTTAAGGATTATATTATAGTCTGAAAGGGATTGACATTCAACATAAAAGAATATGTATTATTTCTCTACTTAATATTACTTAGATTTAACATCATTATTATAGACAACACTTGTAAACAATACTCACATATTCAGGTTTCAGTTTCTTATCATTTCCTCGGACAACCAATTTCTCTAACTTCTCCAAGACGTTATCCAAGAATTCTACATCTTTTTTCCTCAACTCTTCGTTAATGATCCCCAAATCTCTGACCGGGTTCACATCCCCCTCAACGTGAGTAACGTCATCGTCCTCGAACGCTCCTAATTAAAACAGACCAATTGAATTAAAGCCGTTGAATTGAATTATTCCGCGATAAAAAGCAAAAGCTTTACGATCGGTATCTGGAACGCCACATCTTCCGCAATGTATTGCACAGTTGAAAGCGTACGTACAATTTATTCGCTTGAGTGTAGCCGCAAGAAACACTCGTGATACTCATTATTTAACGGAGCCGCGTAAAAATTATATAGGCCTGATCGTGTTGCACTGATAAAAATTAAATTTCGCAACATCCGTAGGGAATTCGCGGTATCGACCATTCGCGTTTTGCAATACTCACGACATAAGTGGAAAATTCCGTCGCAGGCTTTGATGTGTGAGAGGAAGGCATTTCCCAGACCTTTTCCTTCCGAGGCGCCCTGCACCAGGCCGGCGATGTCCACGACGTTCAAGAAAGCCGGAACCTTGCTGAAAAAGAAAGTGTGAAATCGCGAGAAAACGTTTTAATGATTTGATGCGCGTCGGTGTATTTTCGCGACGGATGCCGGGGCCGATCTGCATTGCAGATCACGTACTTTGAACTGCGCGGCTCACCCCACGACTTTCGTGGATAAAGCCGAAGACGTATGTAAATGTCGCCGGTTATTCCGACTCGTTTCATTCGCGAGGGTTTAACGCGCAGTCAATAAAATATTCTCGGAGCATTCGTTTCTGCATCGGGCAATAATCGAACAATTGCTTACCTGGCAGGCTTGTAGTATTCGCACAGATAGTCAAACCTTGCGTCTGGTACGGGAACACGATGTGCTTTAACAAATCGATTCAAGTTAGTCACCCTGGCTAGTTTCACTTTGAAAATCAAGTTGCCAATTAGCCACGCTTTGTTCCGTTAAACTCACACAGGAGGTATGAAAATTTAATAATCTTCCTTTGCGAATTAACGTTAAAAAATATTATAATTACAAATGGAAAATAAAAGGTTGATCAAACATTGAACATTTTCCAATTAACCCAGGAATACTATGCTCTTAATAAGTCAATTATACCAAACTATTATGAGAAATATTTAAAATATCCGCATGTTAATATTTGCGTGGATATTAAAAAGGTATATTAGTAAGGAATACTTATTTTCATTGGGATCTATTGTGCAGAAGGGAAAATTCTCGGCAGCTGCTTGACTTTTGGTTAGGACATTGAAAAACGTAGATTTCCCGACGTTGGGAATTCCGACGATGCCAATTTTAAGACTAGTACCGACGCGGCCGATCAAAGGCTTTTTTTCTGGCTCTTCCACTTTCTTCGGCGCCATCCTGAAAAGCAAATAAAAGCACGCTTTGTTAGATAACATTATGCCGGACCAAGCAATTTTTATTGACCTTACAAATGAGGTGCGTCGCCCCGATTTGATCGCTTACTTAGGCCTAAACCGAAAATCAAATTAACGTGCTCGGGTAATCGTCCGCATTTTATTAGACGTCCAAAAATAATAGGATAGATGTTCCCGTTGACGTTACCGGTGGGGCGCACAAATTTACTCGGAAATAAATGCATTAATCGAAACCGAGAATACGGTGCAATTACTGTGGCACCGTAAACGTCTGCGTCGTGTTATTGGATTACTATATTTTGAAATAACATGTTTCAAGTTTTCATTACGTTCTCTCGTTCTTAGCATCCACGTAACGCCTCGAAGCCACCACTTCGAATCGCAGAAGGGTTTCGACGACGGTGCATGTCAATTGATAGTTACTGAATTGTCGCAGAGGCCGATGCCAAATGCGAATCTTTGCTCGATCATCGTCATTATGTTTTTGATCCCCCAAAATTTTTACCTGCTGTTACGTATCGTGAGGTATAAAGATTATTTATTCACTGAGAGAAATAATATGGAAAAATAAAAAAAAAAAAATAATAATAATAATAATAAACGAACCATATTGAGCAGATTTTTATTTTTAATTAACAAATTGTTCAATTTGTTCAATTTTCATTTGTTCTCTATCATAACTATGGTAATAATTAATCTAAACTTTGAGAAAAAAAATGAAAATCTGCTCAATATGGTTCGCTTACCAGAGACTATTGGAGTTTTTCCATAATATTTCTCTCAGTGTACTATTATAAATTTATTATGAAAATATATGTATTTTAATATACCCAGAATGATACATTAATAATGTACACAGAATTTAACATATATTAAACGTTCTTGTTTTGATGTAAAATTACTTGAAAATAAGCTCGTTTAACATCAAAGGTAATATTTTTGACTGCTACCTATTCTAATACTTGTTTAAATCAGTGAAATTTTTATATAGAGGATTCTCAGCGAATTTGCAAATTTTGCTACCCTCTATCGACATTGATTTAAACTAGAAATTCCATCACCTTAATCGATCGTTAAGAATTATCCAGAAAAATAATGGAGAACCGATAGAGCGACGGTATAATTTTCAAGAAAAGGAAAAATAATGCCGGGATCACAATTCTCATCAAATCATCTCTGGAAATTGGCAGAAGTCTCGCTTGAAGATTTCTAAGAGCACGTCAAAGGAGTACACGAAAATGACGGGCAACGAGCGCGAGCGGCTGAAATTAAAATCTCAAACTCAATTCAGCGGCGTCGTGCACAACAAACGGAGCCGTTAAAACAAAAGTAGCCGCGGCAGTGGGACGCCTGAAAATGAAAGAGTAAGGTAGAGAAAGCTCCTCCCGCGCAATCGTGCCCCTTAACACGTAAATTCGCCCGGCCTCGAGAGGCCTGCGTCGTCACAGCACGGGCACCGTCCGCTGAGCGCCGGCTACGCTCGCGGTGACTAATTATATTAATGCGCAACGCATCAACTGATTGCTGTGTTTACCGCGAGATTGGTCGGGCCGTTCGGGGACCGCGTTTCCCGTATCAAACGACGAAACCGCGTCGACGAGGACCGGCCTCGGGCATCAAAGCCGGAGAACCGAGGGGAAGAGGATAAAGAGAGCCTTGGCCACTCGGGCAAAAGAGGATAAAGAAGTGGCTACGAGCGAAGGAACATGGCGGTTCGGTGGTCGATTACTGGGCACCGAGACCGCGAATCACCGGCATCGCGCCGAGTGATCCACAGCCGCGCCTCAGGCCACCAATCCGCGCCACCGTTCTTCTCCCTCGCCCTGTCCTTTTTCCTCTTGCTTCTCGCCTTCCCCGTGGAAGCGCGCTCCCCCGTGTCCCCGGCGATCTTTCTTTTATCACGATCCAACGGAAATCTCCGCGAAATGATGCCGGCTAATGACAACCGCAACGCCCGGAAAGGCCCGCCGCGCCGTTCAAATAACAAACGAGCGGGCGCCGGTTTCGCGGGCGCCGCAATTTCAAGCCGCGGCGCGGATAAGTGCGCGCGTTAACGTGTGGTTACGCGCGTGGTTTTAGCCGTTTATCGGCGGATTTGAATTGTTGATTCGCCCCGGCATCGGCGGCAAACTCGCGGCCAAACTCTCGGACCTTCCCTCTCGACTCTTCTTTAAGGAAATTTAGAAACTTCGTTCGGAGGTCGTTGCGGGCTCGATGGAAAGCCTCGGTGAGGAATCAGTTGTAAAAATAGTTTACGGAAAAGTTGTAAAAATAGTTTACGGAAGCATCAAATCGGGTCGCATTGTTTTGTGAGAGCAAAAAGATGTATATTTGAAACAGACGTACGTACGCCCAACTTTGGGTGTACTGTAATTATGCATAGAATTTGAATTTCTATCATAAACGTATGCTGTATCTTCAATGGATATATTAATATAACTATATTTAAATAAAAATCTGGCAATTGTATATCATCTTTTGTTCAGTGTGTATTTTAAGAGAACAATTAAATTACTTTATAAATTTATGATATTAAATTCAAAATATTGTTTTAAAAACATCTTGTTATTCTATTCAAAACTGATTGAAAGATAATTCAAATATATATAATAATAACTTAATTTTTAACATTAGATATTCAATATGCCATTTGAAACATTTTTACAATTAATTTCTTCCAATTAATGAAATTACACATTCACTGTATTTATTAAATGGTTAATATTTTATCTGATTATTTTTAACTAGATATAACTCTAATGAATTTTATCTAAATATGTAAATTGAAAATAAAAATTACCTAGAAAATAATAAAAAATACCTAGATTCGATGAATCATATATTAATATATTAACATATATAGACAAAGAATATTATACAAATATAAAATATACTGCAATATACCATTTTAGTATCTTGATTCAAAAATTAAAAACACTAATATAAAATAAAATAATTTTTTATCATATTAATATTGAATTATATAATATATATTTGTATTACATCATATACAAAAATACTATATATTTTTATTGACAATCTTAATATGATATAACTGCAAAAAAATTACACTTTTATTATATATATGTAACATGTAAACAAAAAAATTAGTATTACTTTTTCATTTAGATATAAAATAAGAAAAAATAACTTTTTGTTTTAAATTAACTTCTTCTTAAAGAATAAACTATTCATTCATAGAAGTATAAATTTATTACATGTATAAAAATAAAAATTTATTAAATTAATATAAAATGAGATCCTAAAAATTGAATGAGAACAGAAAAATTAAAAAGTAAATTTTCATATTACATTCCTTCAACAATATTCAGGATTTATATGTAAATATGTTAACAAATTCATTTAACAACACACAAAATATACTAATATAAATAATATACTATAATACATACAAAATAACTTAATTATGTATGAAATAAAGTACCTGAAAAATAATGAAATTAAATTACGTTTAACTAAATTTTTATAAGTTGAATGTTAAATACAATATTTCAAATGTTAATGAAAAATTTGCCGCCGAGATGTGCTGTCACCTATCAGATCAGTTATCAAGCATTCGGAGTACATATTGCATTGGTATAACCTAACCTATATTATTCAACGAAAAACATAAATAATGAAATTGTCAACACTACTAATTACCAATAAAATAAAATGAAATAAGCATAATGTATAAAATATGTTTGTTCATGAGAATAATTCTATAAATATAATTTAACCAATTCTGATTAAGTCGTCGATCTGTAAATATATAACACAAGCACTGTGACATCAACACGTGTAAAAGTCTATAACAAATCATCCATAAGACTTTAGGAATATAGCAAATAATTCAGACGAAATACACCTACCTTACTAAATTTATAAGTGAATTGAATTTATGAAAATACACAAACCACGCACAGTTATATCGTTCAGTAAGAACAGGATGCGGCAAACACAGAACCACGAGAGTACATGCACTGCTAAAACAGACCGGTCACGTGACTTCGATCAATGTCCTTACGGAAATCTGTTATATCGATAGAGTATGACATTGCAATGAATATATAAACTTTGCATAAAATAAACATGCTGATATTTTATAAACACAATTACATTTTAAATTAAAAATATTTGTGAAAATTGTTAACTTATTTTTTTTTTTTTTTTAGTTTAAATAGAGTAAAAAAAGTGTAACGTACAGGGCAATTTTTTAATTTTTAAAAATGTTTATTTATATTTATTTCCAGCAAATGGATATATCTAAACGTCTTATTAATTCATTTATATTCTTTTGTACAATAATTTAATACAGTATTCGGCGAATTTTGTATAAATAGAAAATTATTTGTTGTCATCCCACGATAATGCACTATTATGTACCATCACGCAAACTTGATATAAAATTGAATATTCAGAAAACAGCTGCTATTTCATACATTAGGGGAGTACTTTATCTATGTTAGAAATAATCTAACATTTCAGATTAAATTATTGAATTGTCCAAAACATTATTTCCATAAATTTGTGCTTGAAACTCCTCAATTTATGATAATACAATAATTATAAATATAGTAATAGAGAAAATCATTGATGAATTTCCAAACATAGAAAAGAACAAATTCCTACAGTAAAAATGTAAAATATTTTTTCTGACTGCAAGTAAATTTGTTTAGTTTAGTCAACTGTTCTTTATAAATTGATGTAACTCTTCTTATTATATATATATTAACTGAGCTATACTATATTTATCGAAAAAACAAACAGCAATACTTTTAGTTAGCTCCACTAAATTTTTCTCTGAGGGTAACTTTAGAAAAAAATCTGCTTAATTTATCTCATAGAGTAAAAAATATTTTCTCCTAAAATAATAAGAAAATTTTTATAAATCAGTTCAATAAGGTTAATTTATTGTAAACTATAGTAATTCTACCAAAGAAATTTTTCTCAGTGTATAAAATTAGTACATTTATTACAATTCTTTCTTTAGTACATGATTTAATAAAAATTGCCATCTTTCAACATTTTAATTTATATCCTTAATTCTAATTCAAATCGACCATTGCACTTGGAAATGTCTCGTTGGTGGTATCTCACAGAATAACGAGATGTTATGTTTATGAAGTGTTGCTGGACGTCATGCTGCACAAGTTACACTGTAACGTACTGTCATTACAAGCTACGTACAACATGATACCTTCTGCGATATGTATACATTGTATGAATATATTATATGCCCTCAAATATGTTGCGCTTTGTCATTTCGCTGACGCATTGCACAACCTGTTCTTATTGATAGGTTTGTTACCTAACGTGGGGTACTTTAAATGAAGGAGTATGATGGATAATTCTAATGGTACAACTCGTGTTAGTATTTTTAAAATTACAGCCGTCATTTCATAAAATTTGCACGAATATTTAAACCAGTAAAAAGTTTAAAGCACTTTTAAGATTAAAAATTGTGGATATTGTTATATACACAGAAATATGTAATTTAGTAACTAATACTATATTTTATTAAAGATAAAGTCCCTATCTTATAATTACTGCCATAGAAGTATGGTAAAAACAAAAGAAGACAAACAAAATTAACTCAAAATGTATTTCTGGGGTGAGAAATTGGAATATTCTTTGGTATACCAAAAATTTTTTTGTAATTGCTACAATACTTTTTTTCCCATGGAACATACGGTCGATTCGGTTCGCTTTAATAAAAAAAACGTTAAATTCCGATTTAAAATAAATTGTATGTAAATGTGCGGAAAGATGAAGACTTGATTGGCAGAATGTAAGTTTTCATCCACGCAATGGTGCGTTCGTAGTCTGATTTTGAATTCAACTCAGGATTCGTAGGCATAATTCGAATTGAGGGGAGAAAGTGCTTGGCTGCGAATTTGGGTCGCGATTATCGGACTCCAATTTGAGTGGCTGTACGTGTGCGTGTATCAAAAAGTTGTCATGCATGTGCACACACGCGCAGCGCTGTGTGGGAATATAGCAGCTCGGCTGAGACCAATTGCGCTGACCTCGCAATAATTCGAAGGGATAATATTAAAATTGCCGTGGAATGAAATAAAAGAACGCTGGCAAATACCCCTCTCGTCTGAGTTAGCAGTGCCGATGTCCAAACAAAAGGCTTCATGATCGTCTTTTCATATTTCAAGTTCGTCTGCGCCCACGCGAATACTCAACATTATTTTGCCATCGTAAATTTGGCGGTCATTTCCCTTTTATTATTAATTAATAAATCCCTTTATTATTAATGTGTCTTTTTCTAGTGGTTTTTTATATTTTTTTTAATGAAACATACTTGTAAAAAATAATTTTTATGGTATCAAAAAAAAATTGTAAAATATAATTAAAAATTTTTTTAAGAAGATTAAATATTAACTTGATATCCTTTAACAGAATTTGATATAATTCATTTTTATGGCTTTCTATTGATCAAAATATTCCGTGGAAAATTCGCTTATTTTCAGAAGATCCAGATATTAATGAAAAGACATTTTTTGGTGTGCAAGTAGAAGTTCGCGGTCGTGGCATTATGCATTATAATATAATGCTATATGTAATATTAGCAATGCGGGGTATATTATTATTCCAATTATTTCATTTACTTGTTATTAATATCAGCTCATATAATACATGTAATCAGAAAGCCATTACCTTTCAAACGAACTCAGTGTATCTCGAGTCGCAGTTGTGAAGATATTGTAATTTCGGTAACCACAAAATTGTCGAACACAAAGATTATGCAAGCTACTTATGTGAAGAACAGTTGTAAATTATTGTGTTGAACAGTAACTAGATGTTTTTGTCGTGAACAAATTATACTTTTATTAAGTTATTAACTTTAGGACTGTATGATTTCATTTATTATCAGAACATTACTTCTATTTTGCAGCATTAAATGCGTTTTAATATCAAACATAAATCACAAGCATTACTTTTTTTCAATTATATGTTTTTGAATATGAAAGTAGATTTAAATTTGAAGTAGTGATTCGCGCCAATGATTATCGGTTTGTTTCTTAACTAATAATAAATTAGTAGTTAAATATTAACTGTTATTAATATTTATTAATTATTAAAAAAATGAGCTTTTCTCCATGGGAGATAAAGAAATACAAATGTAACTAAGAAAACATTTCTACAATGTAAGGTTTTCATTAAATTACCAAAATGGAAATTATTATATAGAAATTGTTAATCCAAAAAAACACTTTAACGTTAATGCTAACAAAATGCTAACAAAATGCTAAAAAATGCCAGCGGAAAGAACCGAGATAAAAAAGAATTAAATTTACTTACTCCCATATTTAATAATATATGCGAGCGTGGAATTTTCAAGAGCACATTCCAAGGTCTTGAAACGCAATTTTCATACTAATACACGAAAACGCGCTATAATTTTGATTGAATTAGAAAAAAATTTTCTGAAAAGCCCCATTATCCACTCAACTTTCTCCGCTGAATTGCGCGCAACTTTTCAAAAGCATTTTCTTCTTTGCCGCGGTGATTAGTGTGCGTTACAAAATCGCGGCACAATAACCCGCATTTTTCCGCGGCGCTGTATTTCTCGATAATAAAGCGGTTTTTCATGCAAAGCAGAGGTTGGGATTCGTTGGCATTTTTTCGCCCGCGTAAACAAAAGCGGTATGCGTTCGCGCGCGAAAAACTGGTAATGAATCCAGCCTAATTTGTATTAACATATGTATCCCTCCGCGTTACAAAACGCGTAACTAAGTACGCGCAAGTTAACACGGACAATTCCAGTTTCGCTGTGCAAATTGGCTCGTTTCTCGATATACTTCGCAGCGACTCGTTACGGGAGCGCGCTCGTTTGTGCGTAACAGAAACGCGTAGCGGTATCGAGTGAATAATAATTATTGAGGCGCCAGGTTCCATAAACTTCTTATCTACGCTGTTAAGGCTTTGTGGTTGCACTCAGAAAACAAAGCAAGGATGGCCCATAAAACGAATACACGAATGCCGGCAAGTGACTGGAAAATTTTATATTCCAATCACACGAGCAGCATGTCATAAACATGAGAAACGCTCTAACAGAGCAATCGCGCATCTCTTTTGGCGTCGTTTGTGCCACCGTGCCGATTATTTGCCAATTCAATTGCGCTCCACTTTTCGGCCCAAATCGTGAATTTGTTAATCATTCGTTTCGATTGTAATAGGATGTTCGAATTATGTTAATCGTTCGAATCCGTATGGCCAGGCGCAATTAGGCGCTCGTAATTGCTCCGTAAAATTCGTTCGAACGCGAATCCGACCACAGCCGATATGTAAGGGAAAACAAAAGTCGATAATAATGGAGAAAATAACGATATAGTAATAACTTCCTGTCGAGCACAAAGTTGGCATTAATTATAATACTTTATTTCCATTGCGAGTATGGACACTAAGTTGTTGCACTCGCTTCAACATTTTTACACGTTGTTTCGGAGCCAGCTTTGGATGAGACCGTGCAAAATTTAATACGGCTGATTAACATTCGTGCTGAAATTTCATTGCGCATTATAAGAGCTATTAATTTTTAACTTATAGTAAATTACTGGATGACTTTTTTTATCTTTAATCGCCTTATACACTTGTGCACAGAAAATATCACATTAAAAACTAATACAATTTCTGATATTGGAAATGCATCTTTTATGATATATGTCAAAATACCATAGCAATATAATCTTACTTTGTATATTCATATGAAAAGTTCACTATTCATAAAGTCTGATATTATAAATTAATATTCCTCGAATTTTTATATTATAATTTAAAACGTGTTATTTTGGTTAAATATTGGTTTGAATCATGGATGATTGTTCAAGTTGTTATTAATTTTAATAAAAACATTTCAATTGTTTTATTATATGTTTCTCGTGTCAAAGTATACTTTTTCTACACGGAGAGAAAAGATTAATAGAAATTACTGACATTGTTGGTAAACTGGTCATATACTTGTAAGAACTGAAAAATTACCATCCTAAGTTAGTAAAAAGTGTCAGCTTTCTAAGAATCATTTTCAACAAATTGAAATGTTTTACTAACTTATTCTAGTAATTTTTCAAGTTTTGCCAATATATAACCAGTTTACTATGAATATCAGTAAATTTTATTAATCTTTTCTCTCCGTGTACTTTTGGCTATTTACTACATCGTTGTAATCCTTATTTTATTGAAGTATTTTCACACCTTTCACTTATTTATTACGATATTTTATTAACGATATAAATATTTGATAACTATCCATAATAATGGTAGATTTATTACATCTCCAACCTCTCATTTTCATGAATATATCTATAACCTTTATTTCTGCATTTTAGTTGTTGCCAAGAAATTGCTTTTGTTAACATATACCATTACATCCATCATTCACAAATTCCCTGTAAATTTACATATCTTGTAAACCTTTCTAATATAAAAATATCTTCTTCTTAAGGCTTCATACACTTTTATTTATTGAACCGTTATCACTATACGCAAATTCATTGTGAACAGTGGAATTTCACAATGCTTTATTTTAATATCGTGATTTATTTTAAACTCAATAATAAGTGTATTACTTTAAAACACTTTTCAATTGACAATATTTTATTTTTTCAGCATTCACCTTGCTTCTTTATACATTGATTTTTTGAATGATTTCGAATTAATCTTCTAATAATATATGACATCGTTCTATTATTTTCTAAACAAATTGTTACACGATTTGAATGAATGTCTCAAAACTTTTGAACACTTTAACATGAGAAGTTGAAGTAAATGATAACCTCCTCTTTCGACCGCAACCAAAATACCAAGAGAGACCATCTTATATTCATAATGCATTTTTCTTGCGATCGTGTTTCGAAATGTGCATGTATAATAAATTCTTTTCGGCGTAGCGTCGCTCGGTAATGTTGTCGTAAAGTGCATTCGAAATACTTCCATAAAATTGCACAGGAAAATGTATAACGGAAAAAGTTATAAATTAAAAATAGTCTGAATTCACAGAAAGTTAACAACACAACAGTTTGTTTGCGGAGTTGCAAAGTCACGTAAAATTGTCGAAAATAAATTTTATAATAATTTTGTATTAAAGTTTTCTCTATCTTTTAAATTTTTGAAATTATCCAAGCACATCGACAATTATTTCTTATATTCCGATAATAGTTGTCAACATTAAATTTTTATTTCATTCAATCATTTTAATAAATTACATTAATGTAAATTTTATTGGGTTTATGTTGTGAAATTCACTTAATTTTATTCCACTTTTCATTTCCCTTCAATTTTCTCTCCTCACCGAGCAATTTTCTCAAGACTTTTAATATATGCGTATCTATTTCACTATCGAAAAATTGCAGAGTTTTATATTCACATATCCTCCTACAACACCAGGCCATTTATCTCAGAATATTACATTCTGTCACGAAGTGTTTTAAATTATTCTCACTTTTCGCGTAGAAAACTCACACATTTCTCCTTTAAAAATTTTAATAATTCACAAAATATTTCGCGGAGGCACTAATTAACTTTACAACTCAGTCATATTTAGCTGTTGATTTGTAATTAATACAAAGTTAATAGCCGTTGGTTCAAGTGGTTATTAACTTTACTATAATTGTTTTATAATTTAAATAGGACTGAACCTGAAACACTGTTCTCTATATATATTTACAATTATGATTGACATATAAATTATGAACATATCATATATAAACAAAACTATAAAATATATTTTACATAAGAATACACTGTTTTCTTGTACTGCTCTTACCATACTGTTACACGGGGAGAAAAGATTATTAAAAAATACTAACATTGTTAGTAAACTGGTTATACATTTGCAAAATTTGATAAATTACTATCTTAAGTTAGCAAAACGTACCAATTTGTTCACAATTATTCTTAGAAAGCTGACACTTTTTACTAACTTAGGATAGTAATTGTTCACCTTTTTCTAATATAAGAACAATTTACTAGCAATGTCAGTAATTTTTCTTAATCTTTTTTCTTCGCGTATAGGAATAAGATAAAGAAAAATAAGAAAAAAAGGAAGTATAGGAACAAGATAAAGAAATTATTATTCGCTTAGAGTAAAATACAGTAATGATTACTGTATTATTTTTTGGATGTGTATTCATGAATAGATGAATGACAGATGGAAAGCATACACCTTGCAGCTCAAAAGTGAACAACTATATGGAACATTACAGTATCGCCCAGAGTCAACGGCAAAAGGATTCAAAGATATCCTGCGCTCAGTAGCTGCTCGCAATGTTACTCTTATTACGCACCAGGAGATTAGTGTAAAAAAGTGACTTCCGTTGGGATTGCACAGCAAGGGCAAGAGAAGCCTTGATAATTCCTGAAGCATGTAGCCACACAATTAAGGTGTAACATTTCGAAGTTCTGGTCGTAAACAACGCGAGCAAGGTAGCGGAACCTCCGGTCGGGTCCCGCCCGTCAATTGTTACCAATTGTTGCCAATCACAGTAATATGTGTCATTACCGAAGAGGGTAGGCAAAAGTTTGCGGTGTCTGCCACGTATCTGCTTGATTGCGCCGCGCGCCACATATTCATTTTAAGCTAATTGCTGTCATCTGCTGGCGCGTTATTCATTGCCCTATCAACAATACGTATAATACGTCTTTTCAGCGCAATAAACAGTAAACAGTGCCCAGGCGAACGATTTATTAACATTCAATTAATTTTATTGCAACACTGCACCGAGTTCTGTTATTACACTCGAAAACAGTTGCTTCATTGGAGGTTCGGTCCAACATACTGAAACTGCGTTAAATAATTTTAAAGATCCCTCAATTAAGGTCAAGTGTTGTACAATGTTTCAAGTGCAATATGAAATTAATTCCGGGAAAATGAAGAATTGTAGCTCTCTTATTCCAGCATGATAATACTAATTATGGTAGCCATTTATATAGAAATGACTGTGCCACCCTATAAAGAGGGCGACTATTTGAAAACAGATTTACGTTGCTGTATTTGCACATGCAGTCACATAAGGTGAACGTAACTATCTCTGGAGTAATAGTAATAACAGTAACAAGTGATTATTGTTATTTAATAGCATAACAAGATAATTGTCCCTTCTTTGCAGATACACAAAGTACACAGATGTACTTAATATTTTTATAGAATCATAATCAATTTTTTTTATTAAAAATAACATGATGCTAATTAAATACCTCCATGTCAATTACGTAAACCTTTTTAGCTAATTAATAAATTATACTGCAGCCATTTCAGTTGTTGATTCATGACGAGTGAGTTCACAAAGTTCTAGCAATTGAATCCCAATTGCTCAATAATTACATGTTAGTTGGACAACTTCAGGGGGATAATAATCAATTTTCGGTGCTTCAAAATATAAAATTATAATAAAATAAAACACACGTTGGAGATGTTTGTAAAATTTTCATAGCAATCATCCAAACGGTTCGCTTTAAGAGGAACGACGCTTTGAACAGGATAATTCATGAGAATAAACTTTATTATAACTTCATACATTTATGTATATAATTAATGTGAATTATTTAGAAGCACATATTATCACGTTATAAATTTATTATTCAGAAATTCTATGCATTATTAATGGCTAATGGCTCTTCAGCAATGAGAACGAAGCGAAACTCGTTCGTTTTTATTCGAAAATGAAATTCTTTTGAATTTTTCCGTAATGGGATTTCCTTGCAGTTAATTATCATTCTGTTTTTTAATCTAGTCTTTTATCGTTGCACTGAAAATTCGTAATGCGGAGGAAAAACTGCTTTTTAAAACATAAACGTCCTTAAAATTACAGGATATCCTATAAAAGTTGCGTAAATTACAAGAAAGAAATCTTTTGATTGAGACTCCTAAGAAGTTTTAATTAATATGGCGATTAATTTACAAATTTTGTCATCAGCTAGTACTTAGAAGTTCTACAAAATATAAAGAAATATAAAAAAAAAAAAATTTTGAACAGTAGAGAAAATAATCCATTTGGCTTGATATGAAAATATTTATGTCAAGAATCTGCCTTTGCATATTGGTGCTAGAAATTACTTTTAGCATACAGATAATCATATTGCAAATTTTATAATCTCATATTTTTATGTTAATTTTTCATGGTTATTTTTCCTGTACACTGTGTACATACATTGGACAATGTATGATACAAATTTGCAATTGTATGAAATTCGCGAGACAACTTGTCTTGAGAAGTAAGTTTAAAACTTGATTTCAATATCCATATCAAGAATGTGTTAACGTAAGTTTCTTGAATGTTCTTGCAACCCGATTGTCCTGAAACATAGACGCCTATATAATTTGCAACGTTTTATAATGTTTCGCCAAAGTGCAAAAATGATAGTAATATGGTATTTTTAGTCAATGATGGCTTTCACCCTTGATCGAAGCGATTAGCATACAGTTTTGTAAACTGGAGTAACCGGTAAGGAAAACCTGCGCTCGGCTCGAAGCTGCTGTAATGCCTCGCAATAGCAGCAGCAAGAAGAAAACCAATGCGTTCGTGCATTGCATGGCTGAACGTGAACCAACAGCTGGCCCCGCCTCCATAGACAGCCGCCAGCCAACAATTAAGATTTGATCGTCAAAAATGGTCGAGGTAAAATGGCGCTGGTCACTGAATACGTAATTCTGCGAGGAGGGTATTCGATACCGGTACCAAAATTGATGATCCTTATAATCAACTTGCAAGTTACTTTGAACCTGCTAAAAAGGAATATTCCTTCATTATTTTGAATTTTTGATATTACTTAACAGCAAATATCGAAAGAAAAGAATATTTTTGCCCGTTTTTGCTGGGAGAAAAATAATTGAGTAAAAGTTACTACGTTTTCTGAAATCCTCGGGTTTTATCTACTCTTCCTCCTCTTTAATTAAAAATAATGGTACAAAAAGGGATTAAAAATCGCTGTCAATAATAGAAAACGTTTAGACTAATTAAATAGTAATTTGAAATAACCTATAAAATAAAGCACATTCGCTGGTAATGATGAAATGTTAAAAATCATCGTCCTGTGGAATAAATATCCATTTTGTGCAAGATTAATTGACATGAAAGAACAAGCGACAGGTGAATCTACTAAAAAAATTATAACAGAAAAAGTTACAGAAAAACAACCTTAAACTTCCTACCATCTAACCAGCTAAATATTACTGATAATACTATTAGAAAAACGCCTAATTACAAAAAAAGATTGACAAAGTCGAACACCAAAGTATATACTATTTTAATATATTTTCTGTTTTTATATTATTACTGTTATAAATGCAATAAATTAATTTGTTAAAGAAGATTCAATTTTAAAATTTATAAATATTGGACCAACATTTTCATACACTTTGAAATAAAATATTATATCATTTAAGCCATAAAAACTTTTATGTAAATGTAATATGAATTTTTGTAAGATAATATTAATTAACTTTCCGCGGAAAAAATAATATATATAACTATACTATAAAAGACAATTGAATAAAACTACTGTTATTGAATGAAAACAAAACATTGTTATTTTCGCTTCCTTTACTTTTAATGTTTACATCCAACTGTCCTTGACAATGTACTTCAAATAATGTTTTTAAATTGTCCCTGACTTAAAGTTTATTTCAAAAATATTTAAAATTATTATGTTCCTTTAATTATTATCTTCCTTTTCTTCATTGTAATATTTATTTATATGAATAAGAATGCCATATTTAAAATGAAATGTCATGCAGACTATGAGTCACTCTAAAATTATTTCTCATTGCACGGAAAAAAAAGTTTCAAGAGCACACCTAAATGTTTATATGCACTATATAAACAGTATGGTAATATTCGGAACACCTAAATCAGTATAGATACCGCAACCAGACTCGTTTAATAGATTTCATT